>JAUMHG010000079.1:6585387-6602060 GCA_032359395.1 Enteromius anoplus
TGTATTATAAATCTATATTTTGTTTGTGTGTGTATTCTATATATATATATATATATATATATATTCCTGATCAAATAAATAAATAAATACATACATGCATAATTATTACCAGCCCCAAACTTTTTGTTCATTTTTCAATTTAATTTGATGATAGTAATCTTAATTTGAAGATTTATACAAGTTTTATTTTTTGAATTGCAAATGCTTAGAACAATTGATCATATTTTGTGATTATAACTACTGAAATCTTACCCAAAGACTGGAATCACTATATAACTGGCTGTGAAGTTTAAACTGACAAACTTTACAAGCACATAACTTTTATGAGTTTTTTGAGTGTAGTTCAACCAGGAAGACCCTTAGTAAGTAAGTAACCAAATACGTTTGTTGCTTAATGGATCTCAGCGTGTCATTCACTAGTTCTGATTTAGCACGAGAGGAGACCATGTCGAGGAGGAGGCCTGACTGGGAGTAGAGACCGGGGGCATGCAAGTTTTACAAGATCCCCTGGAGTGAAGAAGCGCTCTCCATCATCTGGCTGTGACATCCCACTGAGTAAGACTTATGGGCTGACACCTCAATAGGGACACGGCTAATGCTGGACGGCATGTGGGTTAAGATAGGGCTCCTGATCGCCCCCCACCCATCACAGACGAAATAGCTCATCCTTTAAAAGGTGCACAATGGCGGCTGAACAGATATATAGGCGGGGATGACATACTCCACGTATGGGGAGTACCGTGTACCCGTGTGATCGCTTCTTACCTCCTCAGAATTAAAAGCGTATGGACCTGCCGTGGTGGTCCTTGAGGGGTATACCTCAATCAAAACAGCCGTCCGCTGAGCATTCCTATTTCTCATTGGGTTCGAAATACAACGAGAAGATTAACAACTGGTTGAAGGAGAGGAACAGTCAGAACTTTGCGTTTGGGCTAATTTAGGGCCATATAAATGATGTGGATGGTGAACTTTAAACTGTGCTGACCTTTGACAGTAGTGGGCAGGCTGGGATTATCTTCTCGTCTCTCAATGTGAGGTAAGATGAGAAGGCCAGAGCGGAGATGATTCAAAGCTATAGAGGGAAAACAAAAGTGCACTGCCTTAAATAAAAAAGGAGGGTTGGAGGATTGAAAAAAGACGTTAATGTAATTATTCATCCACGTGCCTGGTTTGGTGCACACCTTTGTCTTTGGTCTTTCCTATTGAAAAAGGAAATTGTGGCAGGACTGTTCGAACGGCGAATACTACACAACAAAACAGTGTATTCCAAATCAGTGTAGTCCAAATCCCAAAGGATTCAAATAAGTTGGCTTTTTTAGTGAATTACAAATAGTGTTTGATTCTCAAAAGATTAAATCTAATGAGTCGGTTCTTTTTCAGTGAATTAAAAAACTACAGCACAGCTACTTTAGTCTGATTGCCAAACAAATGTTGGTTTCAAAAAAAGTGAATCAGAAATAAACTTCAGTACCAATGGCCTTGTGGGCCACACAATGACATGTAACACCATTGCACTTGACGTTTTTTTAAGTGAATCAATAAAATACAGTTTTACCTGTGCTCTCTGATTCATATGAGCTGATTTCTTTTTAATGAATCAAACACAAAATACATCCAGTGCAGGCCGATTCCTGAATGAATGATTCAAATGAATCTTTTTTTTTTTTGTGATTTAAACAAATACAACCAGAAGAATCCTGAACTACTCTACAAGAGTTTGTTCTCTTTAGTGAACTAAACAACTACAGCACAATCAGTTTAGTTTGATTCTTAATGAAACGATTCTGAGTTGGTTGATTCCAAAAGACTCGAATAAGCTGGTTCTTTTTTAATGAATCAAATCCAAAATGATTCTAATGAGTAATTTCTTTTTTGAGAAATGAACAAAACCAGTTTAGTCCAATTGCTGAAGAAATAACTAACAACTAGAGCACAATCAGATTATTCTGAATCCCAAACAATTTATTCAAATGAGTCGGTTCTTTTAAGTGAATCAAAGTGCAACCAGTGTAAGCTGATTCAGTTTAGTGAATTCTTCAAAAACCCAAAATCAAAGTAGTTTGATTCCCAATCTAACGATTCTATTTTGTCACATCCCATAATCTGGCATGTAATCGTTATTTCCCCTCAAATATTTATTTCCTAGAAGTACAAAAAATAATTTTCAATGGAACTGTTCAGACAAAAAAAAAAAAAAAAAAAAACAGCCAAAATTAACCAATAACCACTAAATATTTTATAATTTCGCAATCCATTTTAAGCAAAGTGCAGTGATCTTAACTCGTAGCTTTAACAATCCTAATAAACAGAAGTGGGCTTGTTTGTGCTGAATGGTATTCTAAAGTTAAAGGAACATGCAGCGGCCTAGCGGTGCACACACAGACGGGTCAGGCTAATTTGCTGTGGCAGTCAGGACACGGTGATGGAATGTGAATGTCAGCAGGCTCTGTATTTACACACGATATAAAACCAACTAGTAATTAACACTAAGGCCCTCCCGCGCTCAAGTGTAATTGACTGTTTCAAAGGACTGCCACTTCATAATCCAGTGTGTGTATTAAAATTACGCTCTCCATATTGCCCACTCCCTCTAAGGATAAGGGTCAGTACTGCTGGCACAGTGGCTAGAACGCATAAGATTTCTTTACGAGGACATTAACATTTTGACATATTAATAATGAGTAAGTGTATTAAGGTGAACCTCTGAGGGACCTTGTGCTTTCATCAGGAGGTGCACATTTGCTTTCTGGTGGATGATTTTAGCACTGTTTTTGTGAGGCTTTTGAGATAGAAGCTCATTTGGTTTATTTTCTTAAAAGATAGCTTATTAAATATTTCCGCATGGGCTAACACAAGTAGCATTAGAACATAAACCAGATTAGTGTTGTAAGGAAAAATGCAGGGAAAATTAAAATCTACAGATGGCATTTTCACTCATATGTTTTATAATAATATTTTTATAATAATAATAAATGCTAATTTGGCTCAATCCTAGTATCCACTTTCATTGTGACCAGTGTGCAACACATTTTGTCATCTGTATCGCCCTAACATGTGTCCGCACGGTCCCCACAGCCTATTTACCAAGGACATAAACTTAATGGGAGACTAATTTGCATTTGTTAATTTGGCTTGATATGTGCTAATTGATTTTTCTTACTTGTGTATTTTAATTATCCCAAGTTATAGTTGGTCAGTTTGTGTATCAGATGTAAATTAGCAATGTTTGGCCATCAAATGCCATCTGAGGAACGAACATGCTGGTCTGGGAGTAATGAGTGTTAATTAGCTTGTGCTGTGTAATTAACAGGTTTTATGTTTATCGCTTACCTTGTTTAGCAATAGGTTAACATGATGCAGTGAATGCAAACATTTGACCCTTTGAAAAAGTCTGCTTGAAATATTTAACATTTATTTCGTTAAATTATTTGGAAATATAGTAAGCAGTTAACTTAAATATCATAAGCACTGTATTTACACAAAAGGAGGGTTAGAAACATATGTAAGCAAACATATTTTAAACTCTGTAACGACTTGTGAACGCATACATTTCTAGCGCATATCAATCAGTTTTGAGTCTTTTTTGAGGCATTAAACCTTCAGTTGACATGAATTCCTCAATTTTTGCAATTTGTGCCATTATGTCAGATTGTTTTCGTTCTTCTTTTTCTTCAGAACTACATGCCATAGGCCGGGTCGGTTTCTCCACAGTGTGGAGTTTGGGAGGAGGAACGGTAGGAGTGGAGTTTCGTCGCAACCCATTACCCACAGAAGAAGAGGTTGGACTGCCACTCAGAGCCGAGCTGTAGGAGATAAGAACTTGATTCTCCTGCGGGAAAATAAAATGGGTTATAAAAGAATCATGGCACTATAATTTGATTTCATTCTGATGGAAGTTTTGATGGAAATGAAAAGTAAAAACCACCAGATTTGGACTACTTTCAGTAAAAAAAAAAAAAAGGGCAAACATTCACACTGAGTGTTGTTTAGAATTAAATTAATAGATTAATTCAAATGTGGGACACTTCTACAGTGAACGGGTGTCATTAGAATGGGAATTTGTACGTCTGATAAAAGCATCACAATAATCCACATGACTCCAGTCTATTCATTAACGATTTGTGAAAAGAAAACCATTGATTCAAATCCATTGTTAATGCATTTTGACCCATCCATTGCAGAAGATCCATTGGTGATTAAGTAATGTGACGCCAAATTTCTCCCAATTGGTTTTGATCTACATCTTTAATGACCTGAGGGTGAGTAATTTTTGATTGATTCCATTTGAGTAATCCAGCAAAAAACTATGTTGAAACCGGATACTACCATGTTATTGAAAACAACAGCTCTGGTTTATTCCATATTAGCCTCTTCGCTCCCTTTGGAGTTGGGTTGCATCTCTGTGATTTATGCGCAGAGACTTTTGTCCTGCTGTTTTCTATCAACATTTAATTGAGAAAAATGCTGCCATTTCACCCTGCTGAAATACTTCTGGGAATGGAAGCTGTCGTTAGGCACTCAGCGTGTGCTGCAGCGCATGCCTCTTACTAGATCGTTTGCTGGCCTGTGTTGGAAACTTACTTTCTCTGTTAACATTTCAGAAAAAGACTGCTTGATAGCATTCCACTCTCCTTGACAGTCATTGTTTTGGTGGGGACGCTTGCTTAGGGTTTCCAGTCTGTTAGGAGTCTTCATTATGGCTGTAAAAATAGGATTATTGTGGTCAGAGTCTCATTATAATAAAATACTCTGTTTATCTGTTACATTACAAGACACACCTGTTTTTGCCAGTTTATTCTTCATAAATACGGGAGCACAAAATGGAGAAACAAGATCATGAAATCCAGAGGACCACAGCTCAGTTCTTAACGGTACTGGAGGTGGCATCTTTTTCCCTTTCGTAAATGTGTCCCATGCAAAGGACGACTGATAGCTTCTATTTCCAGGATGGTTTGAAGTATCTATCACTGGAATGCTCTTCTGCTCAACATCTGATTGGTCATGTGCCGTTGTAGACCCTGGAGAAGAAGTATCTTGTTCTGGGTTTGTGATCTTGGCTTCTTCGGTAGAAACACCCATTTCAATCTGTTGAGATTTTAGTGGTTCTGAATTGGTGTTTTGATGGTTATTTTCTAATATGACCTCCATTGTGTCAGCTGCAGCTACTGAAGTGGTCCGATCAACAAGAGGCGACTTTTTAAATTCCAGTTCGTTGACTACATTGTAGAAACTTGTTTCAGTTAAGCCGCTCACTTGGTATATCTCGCTTTGTGAATGATCACAAATCAATTCAAGTGGAGAGAACTGATCTTTGGACTCGTGAAGGAGTGTGTCTGATGTTATTGTAGCACTCGCAGAATCAAAGTTGGTTTCAGGCACCTCACAAACTCTTTGGTGGCATGGGCTTGGTGGGATGTCAATCGTTTGTTCTGTAATAATCGTTTTGTTGGGTAACACAACTGTGTCTTGCGAATTTGAGTTTTTAGTTTTGTCTTCTGAAAGTCTATCTGCAGCTGTTTGGTTTTCTTTTCGTGAAACTTCGTGGAGAAATTCAGGTGATTTGACTTCTTTAGACTGAGATGTAGCACATCCCTGGCTGTGCTTGTGTTTATCTGATGTCTGGGATTCAGTCACTTCAGAAATACACAGATTCTGCTCCAGCGGTCTATCTTTTGGTTTCAAAGCCAAAGGGTCTTTGTCTACGCCATAAACAGACCTGGTTTCAGGCCCTGATAGCTCAGCGAGACAACTGTCTGTGTCATTTTCGATTGGGTTTGAGGGGCATCCTTTATCATTTGCGTTGCAGACTGGCTCACTTTCACTGACACCGGTTTTTGTTTCATCAAACAGCTTAGACAGATGCTTCATCATGGGATTGACATCCTTAGGCCTTGTGACGTTATCAGTTGAAACCGATGGTGAAACTACAGGTACGGCTCTATCTGCCTTCACTGGAATGTTAAGGTCCTTGTTGTTGTTCTGAGACCATCCATCTTTTCTAGCCTTTTGCAACTTGATGCTTTCGTCTGTGTGAAGAAATTAAATGCATGCATCATTATGAGAGAAAAATGAGACGTACAGGTAAGCTTTCTTGATAAAGAGACTCCAGTAACCACCTCCCTGCACTTCGCATCACTCTATATAAAAATATTAGTTATTGCGGCGCCAAGCTTGGCTGGAAAAGACAACTGTGCATTCTTTCTTTCTTACCTGGAACATCTTTATCAAGGTGACACTTTGGTTCATGGTTATCATGAGGAATAATAAGACTCTCCTCAAGATCTGCATGGAGACTGCTCACCTTTAAAAGGTTAATCTCAGTAGATATTGTACAAAGAGTATTTTCTTGATCTTTTATGGCAATCTGTAATGAAAAGACCACAGTTAGATTAGAATTCAAATCACTTAATAAATCAAATACCATTTTAAAATCATGAAGCTTAGATTATCCATGTCCAATCTACAAGCTTATTAAACAGTCCCTGGTTATGAATATATACGTAATCATCCCACCTCAGAGCTATGAATTTCTTTGGCTTCATGAACTGCAGAAATAGACAGCTGTTTGTGCTCTTCTTGAAGTTGATTATATGCCTTTTTTACCGCGTGCAGCTCTTCTTGACCAGACTCCATTGATATTTGCAACTGCAGAATCTGTATAAAGAATAAAAATTTTTGAAAACAATTTAAATAAAACAATTTAGTCTTAATTCCAGATACTTTGTTTTTGTGTAATGCTTTTCCCGAACTCATCGCCACCTCTTTTTCCCAAGCAAGTTTAAAATTTTGGTATTCATCTCTCAAGCGAGCAAAGCTGTCGTCTTTTTCTTTAGTCGTCTCTTGGTTCAATTCATGTTCTGTTTTAAGGACCTGCAATGAAATTAATCACCCAGAAAAATTTTAATGCAATAGTACATTTTTATGTGTTTATTTAACCTGGACAGAGGATTCTAAACAGATGGAGAGGCCAATACAAATCAGTTGGTTTTTGTCATGTTAATAATGGTTTTAATCAGTGAATGACTAAGTGAATTAAATAGAAGAATGGGGGGAATAAAAGAGAAGGAGGCTGTAAACGGACATTAAACACACTTACTATTATTGAGTTGCACTTCGTGTGTTGTAAATGTGCAAAAGTGATTTTCAGTTCAATCAATCAATTTTACGAGTCCTAGGTGACCATTGTTTATTCCTGAATATGCATACCTTACTAGGTTTATCATTTTATGATAATGTAGCTTTTTTCCCCAAGATATTTTATTTTGTGTATAAATGTGTTTATCTAGTATATAATTGGTTAATTTTGTGTTATTGTATCACATAAATAATATGTGAATTGTAACTGAAGTCTGTTTGTAGCTGTAGCCTGTTCCTTAGTTGTACACACAGTAAAAAAACATATTTATATATAAAAAAAAAAAAAAAAATTAAATTAATTTGAAAGTGATACTGCTGTTAGTTGGGTTTTGGGAAGCCTGACCTGATATTCCTCATGGAGTTTGCGAAGCTCGTGCTCTGCTTGGCTCAGAGCTTCGGTCTGTCTCTGCAGCAAACTCTGACTGTGGTGAAGGGATCTCAATATCTCCTGACACACACACTTCTTTTCATTCAAGTGTTAAGTCTGATGTTACCTTTGTTAAATGATACTATTGCACCAACAATCCAGCTTCTTCTAAAGGGCTTACCTGTTTCTCCACACTCTCTGTGGCCATTTCATTTCTCAGTGTTTTGTTAAGTTTTGTTTCCTAAAGACATAAAGTATAAAATTCACAGACATCCTGTTGTCACCTTTTATGCTTAAATGTAAAGAGATTGTACCACAAGGAGTTTCTGCTGAAGCAGTTGAAACTCTTGCTCTTTCACAAGATTCTGTAAACGTTCCTCTCCAGGTTTGCAGACCGACAACACTTTGAATGTGACCAGCTCTTTGTTGATTCTCTCCAAATTCTAAATATGGAAAAAAAAAGGTGCAACAATTTGTGACACAGTGATGTAGAGCGTCTACTAACATCAAAGTAAATCAGTTGACAAAGCAATAGGAGTAACGTCAATGGTACAACAATGATTCAGTGCATTTTTTATACCTCTTTCAAGGCTTTAATAGAAGATTCTTGTTTTCCATTGATGGATGTGAGCTTTTTATTAATTCGCATGGCCTCTTCAACTTAAAAAAAAAAAAAAAGATTGGCATTGCTACACAGGCTTTCTTTTAGCATTCACCGACAAAGGCCGAATAATTCATGTTCAAAGAATGACAAATCAATTCATTGATGCAAAGCGAAGAAGAGTTTTTAACATCCAATCTGTCTAGAGTTAATGAAGAAAAATGATGAATACCAGACTTTTTTTTAACTAGTTTAAAAGCAAAAGAAACTCAAGTTTGCACACCAAAAACTAAACTGTGAATGTATTTTTCACTATGATAGACTATGTTTGTCAGTCATACCATTTTGTTCAAGTTTATCATGGGCCTGTTTGACCATGGCACACTGTCTGGAGATGGCGGAGAAACGCCTCTCCACTTCTCCCAGCTGGTTCAGGTGGCTGTCTTTCGTTTGTGTCTGCAGCTGCAACTTTTGCTCCTGAAAAGTTTAAAAACACATTGTCCTCCCTTCTAAGAGGAATATCCCCATTCGGCTGTACAAGGAATAACAGTTCCTCTTCTCGGCAAGGGCAGACCGTGAATATATACCGCATCGGAGAGTTTGAAGACCTTTGTTTAACATCTCGGCTGAGTGCTCCTTTCGGCTAGATAAGGAGTCAACTTCCAAACATGCCTGAGGGGCTTTTATGTGAACCGCAGCCCGTTACTGTTTGATTGTCTGTATCAAACTGATTCCCCTCTCTGCCATCGAAAGGTTAAACAGAGCGAGGCTCCGATATGAATTATTTCAATAGTGGTATTTTCACAGCGGCGCTGGTGGTTCACGTGTCACGCCCTCCCTATCCGTTACTCCTGATGATCCGCTCTCCCTCTCAGTTCCTCCTCTTTAATTCTTCCCACTCCCACTTGCCTCTGTCAACAATTTATATAATTGGAAATCCTTACCAGCTCGCCTAATTTCTTCTCCGAACTGTACCTGAGCAACTGTAATACAGTAGTAAAAGAAGTAGAAAGTAGTTTGCAAAGCAGATTGGACATTTTCAGTGCTATGGATTCATGATAGTTTTTAAATGTTTAAACTAAAGTAGAAATAATTAAACTGTCATTTTATTATCATTTAAATATGATACTGTATTAGTAAACATGGAAAAAAAGGCACATAAAAAGAGCTGGAAGTGTTTAAATATGAATCAAATTATTATCAACTAAAAGGGTAACAAGGGCCTTTATAGGCCAAGCTATGGGTTTGATGAACCGTAGGAAAAACCATTCATCACCCATGTGACATCATTTATCTGACAACACCAAATAGACCTACACAGACCCCCACTCAAAGGTCAGCTATGAGATGGATTTTCCCACTGTTTTATGTGTATGTCCCTAAAGGTATGGAAGATCTTGGCATGTAAAGGTGTGTTATTGTATTGATTTTGTGTACCTGCAGCTGTTTTAGTTCTTCTTTGAGGCTGATGATCTCTTTGTCTTTCAGTTCAGCAGCAAGCTGGTTCTTACCCTTTAAGAGGTTATTAATCAAGAAATGTATTAAGCATTTTTTTTTTAATAAAGTATATAAATATAATGTGACCAACC
This sequence comes from Enteromius anoplus, assembly GCA_032359395.1. Taxonomy (NCBI): domain Eukaryota; kingdom Metazoa; phylum Chordata; class Actinopteri; order Cypriniformes; family Cyprinidae; genus Enteromius; species Enteromius anoplus. Next base: position 6,595,082 of record JAUMHG010000079.1, read on the forward strand.
TTTTCTCCCTCAATTTTTCTGATTTGGGCCTGAAACTGTACAGTAGACATAATAAATCATATATATATAAGTTTTTATTATTATTTAAATAAAGTCTTACTTACATAGGTTGAGTATGATGTCATACCTGCTTTTTTACAGCGGCAAGTGACTCTGAATTTTCGTTCGACATTCTAGAAATCTGACTTTGCAAAGACTCCTGGAAAATAATAAGCTGTTAATATTGACATAAGCGCTCTAACAAGGTCATTTAAAAAAAAAAAAAATTATGGAATAATAGTAAGTTCATGGAAACTTTTTTTCATTCCTAACAAACCTTCTGCCATTCCAACTCCTGCTTCTCCAGAACAAGTTTGCAAATCTGCTCCTCATATCTTGTTTCAGCATCCTGCATCCAAAATGTATATATAACACATCAATAATTAATATAATAGGAAATGTCCATGCAGAATTAAATGCAGGTATCAGATTTTCACATAACCCACCATTGTCCTGCTTTATTCTAGGACTGCAGGTTTTTATTTGCATGTAGGAGTTTATTAATGTTTCCTAATAAAGTGTGCTACTTGCAAATCTGTTAGCGCTTCATGGAAAGACAATAAATGTAAAAAAACATTGTGTGCAGGTAAAAAATCAAAAAAAAAAAACTACTAAAATTAGTGGATCATGTGAATCGTTCAGGACAGATGCATGGAGTCTAATAAAACAATGGACACATAAAATGTGTTAAAAATAAATAAATGTAAAAAAATATCACTCTAGACAAGTGTCATGCATCAGGACAATGCGCTTTCAGCAGCTGGATGTCCTGTATCTGGCAAAACGACTGACAACATCGAGAGCTAATACAGTCATTTTAATGGAACGCACTTTGCACTCTCTTAAAAGAACATAAGAAGTGACGGCATTCAGCTGAGCGTGTTTGTCTGGCAGGAAATCCTCCATCTTAACCCCAGCCCTATAAACCAGAGAACTACAAAGTGTTAGTTTAATGGCATGCCTGAGGATCACATTGATTTAATGTCTTTGTTCCTCACCAACATCATAATAACAATAAAACATGAGAGATACAATTGTTTATTTTTGCTCGTACAACCTTTAAACATGTCCAGCGTGGGCTTTTAAGTGCTTTGCTCGAGGGTACCAGTCGCGCAAGCAAATATGTGAATTTGTCAGGTCCTGCTGCATGACCCCATTCTAATGTAAGTGTAACTTCTGCTGGCTTATATCCAGATGGACAGAAAGTGCTGCTTGCTTTTTCGTCTTCGGAACGCTCATGACAGTCCTCCCACAAAATTACATTCCTCAGTTTCTCATGAACGGGCCAAATAGAGCCGTGATGCCATTCGGATTCTGATAGACTGACATTCCTAGTAAATTGAGATGCCATTTAGCAGCCTTTTAGGGTGCTGATATTTGTCTGAGATTGCTCAAGCCCAATAAATATGTGCACACAACTTAAAACTAAGTCAAGAAAAACATTAGTAAGTAAACCAACTGTCTAATCTGGCACTAACAAAATGACTCAATGTTGACAGACTGATTTTGGCATATTAGTAATTTCTGAGTTAAATAAACCAGCTAATTTAGATATTGCCACATCTCAAAAAAGCTTTCAATACGTTCTGTTATTTGCTTTGTTGCACAATTCAAATGTAGGTAACGCATTATTTTACAGTTACACCTGTACATTTAAAAATAAAGATAAAAATACAGATAAAAACAAACATAATGGAGTTATTTATACCGGATCTGATGATTAAAATACTTTCTTTACAGTAACCTAATATAGATATATTAATTTAATCATTTTAAATCATATTTAAAATATTTTTCATTGATTTATGTCACAGTTATCATACTATTTAAATAGTATTGCTAACATTAAAAACGAAATAAAACTAAATAAATAATTACAAAATATATTTGTCATTATTTGAAAAAGAAACAGAGCAGATATTAAATAAATAAATATACTGACACTTCAAATATTTTCCTTTCTGTAACCTAATATAGTTAGTTAAATTCAGTCTTTTTACATATTATTTAAAATATATAATGTCAAGGCTTTCTGTCCTAATTATAGCACTATTTAATTAAGTATGTAATATAGTATAATATATATATATCCATATTTTATGAATATAAATATATATATATATGTAAATGCAAAATATATGCTGTATGTGTGAGTGCCTTTAAATATATACACATAATAAAAATACACAGTACACACACATATATATTATATAATTAAAATTTACCTAAAAAAAACTAAAATGAATACAACATTTTTGCATATTTATCTCATTCAATCAGGTAATTTATTAAAATCGTTTTTAATCATTAAGCCTGGCAGGGCACTAATTGCAATGCCACAACACACACCTTAAAACAGCAATGCAAACCATCAATGTCTCCTCCAACCTTTCGCCTCTTGCTTTGCTTTCTCACATGAAAGGATAAGAGAAAGACCCCATACCCTGTGAATATGCAGCTCTTCAACTGCCTCCAGGAGACTTGTTTTAAATCCCAGTACTTGCAGAGAGACTGCACGTCCGTCATTCTGCACAACAGTGTTTGGGGTCTTCGGTTGACTGAGGGCACCTTTATCTTCCATCTACAGACAAAAAAACAGCAAGAGTGTGTAAATCTTGTAGTTTCATTTGTATGTAATTTAAAACGCATCATTCTACTTCGGACAAATTCCACTTACCAAAGAGAAAAGCTCTGTTCCAGAGTCCACACTCGACTCCATGGCACTTGGGAAGAAAAAAAACAAACATTAAATCAAACAATCTAAACAGAACCTACAGATCAAATCTGCTTTTTCTGGTATATAAAACAACAGCAATATAATTAAATACATCGATGTATAATAAATCATTTAAATAATACGAGATTATTATGATAAGTCCGACAAACCCTCCCAAAACAGTAAATCAAACAATCTAAACAGAACAAACTGATCAAATCTGCTATTTTTGCTTCAGAAAACTGCAGCAATATGATTTTAGCCCAACTGTAGGCTGTCTGTGGTTGCGAATCAACATCTACATTAACATAAAGTTCAACCAAAGTGTGGCTATGCTTCGACCAATTTCATATCATTTAGGTAATATTATAGTTATTAGTAACATTTAGAATTTTGTATTTTTCCTTTTAATTTTAGTTAAAAGTTCTAGTCATTTTGCTGCATGATTTTATTCTTTTTATTTCAGTTTTAGCTTTAGTTATTACTATGGAAGCCAATTTCTGCCACAGGATAAAGATAAACAATTGCCAGAGAAAGCAACTGAATTGTAAGACGATAATGGCAATTTTAGGTTTTTTGTCTTGTGGCAAAAAAAACAAAAAAAACAATCCAAGTTAAACTTAATGAAAATAATGATAATTAAAAAAAAAGTTTCCTTGAAAAAAAATAGTTAAAGTTTTTATATGTTTTCATGTAGTCAACAGTTACTTTGTCGATTAATGAAAAATACATTATATTAAAGTAATGATTTTTTTTATCATATCGGCTCTAAACGTAGCTCATCCCATCAGAATTTCGAGATAGGACTATTCGTTTTATCGTACTGCAAAAATGACAGAAATAATGCCACTACATAAATTTTGGCTCATAAGAATAGCTATATAAACCACAGCTATAGACAAAGTTCAAGCCGTTGCATCAGAAAAAGCATTTTGAAATCTATCTCGAACCTATGAAGGTGAAAATGGCAGCATGGTGAGATTGTAGGCTAATAGGGGTCAGGGCCATAACATCGGATGGACAGATGGCGCTGTCATTCAGAAGGAATTATATAAGATATTTAATTTGACCTGTGCTTGGTCCGCTGTATCCCCATCATCATGACTGACTTGGAAAGTGGGAGGTCTTCATTCTGCCTGGGTTTTAATAGAAGAAAGGCTTTCGTCCATTCAACCGCCACTTATATATCAATCATGTGCAGGAATTAAATGATCCCGTTAGAATTTGCTACTATCACAAATGACCTGGAGGGCCAATGTCTTTATTCGCTTCCTCCGCTGATTCACCTCAGCAGATATTAAACAACTTTATAAGCCATGAAAGGCAAAATTAAAAGGACACCATCCATAAAATGGAATAATTCCCTGTCTGTGGTATGATGTCCATATTAATGTCATAGCTGCTGATCTGTAAATGTGAATGGCAGTAGACGGGACTTAGACAGGTGCAAACCTTCTGGAAGTTAGAGCAGCCATCACATTTAACCTTTAACCCTGAGCTGGTCAAACATTACTTTTGCTTACGGTGGAGAAATCTGGATTTAATGTATTTTAACCCCCAAATAAATATGACTACAATAAATATTGTTCTGAGATGTTAAGCAATACTCTGTCATGGTATACAAAGCTGGTTAACCTAAACTGAATAAATTAAATCACGTTTTCTTAATTATTTTAAATACAGTTCTGCTGTGGTAACTCGTATTTTGCAAAAGCAATTATTGTTAACTTACCATGATAGATTATTATTCAAGACTGAATAGGCTAAAACATTTTTATCATTCTGGACTTACCTAGTCTTCAAAAGTTTGAAAGATAAAAAATAGCGCATTTAGCTATTAATAGCACACTTTACAAATATTTTTGTACGGTAAGCAAATCTAGCTAACGTTAGCTAGCTAAACTACCACAACATTTATTTATTAGTTATTTCTCTCTCTTAAGAGGCTAGACTGCTAAGACGAGTGCTGCAAATAGCTCAAATAAAATTTTACAATTGTTTAATAAGCTTTCATTTATTTATTAACTTTAAACAGGCCTTAACGACTCTGTAGTCGCACTGACTGGATTTGATGAGGTGGAAATTCAGTCAAGGTTACGTCATATGTCAAACAATAAATTCTAGGATTTCTGTGCACTTTCCTCTCAAATATCACCACTGAAGCTGTTTGGAATCAAAACGTGATATATTATTTTTCCCAGCTAGTATTTTAAATCATTTCACGCCGACTCGCCCTACCTGTGTCATCCATTCAGGCGCTAAGAAACGTTGCCTTTGCTGCCACCTAGTGTCCTGTGTGCATGTGTGTTTATACTTTTGTATATGTATCAACATGTTTTTACAAGATTATGGCCTGGCATAGTAAAAAAAAGCGAAATATTTAGGAAACATTACAGGGTAGAAGGAAACTAAAATTAACTTTTATATAATTAGGCTGTTTAAGAAATTCGTTAGTTTAGTTTTAATGCATTTTATAAATATAACTATATAAGTACATTTAATCACAACTGTGATTTTAATGCCTTTGATAATTAAATAATCTGTAATTTATTATTAACTAGTTTATAACCCTCCCTTTCCAAAGCACATGCGCCAGGGGGCGGCTAATGTGACGTTCTGTTGGGAAATGTAGTTTTATGCTTCCAAGCATCGCTTAGACCTCATTGAAAATCACATCTACAAAAACTACAAAGGAGCGTTTTAAACCGTACATCCGTAAATACACGCATTAGGTTGTATGGATTCATCTAGAACAAAGCGTCCAGGCTGCTATTTTTGATTATATGTGGCGAATTGCAGCTGCATTATAATAAAGTTTAGACGGGCGGCCGGTGCTTAAAATATTCAAGGTAGGCTCTATAAGAATCTAATGTTATTTTATATTTTGGTTGAACGAATGGCCGGATGTTAGAGTGCAGACAGATGCGACGGAGCACCAGGCTCTCAGAGATTTTAGTACCATTAATGAGATCAGGCTGGTGGTTTATGTCACAGCGCAGTAAACCAGATCAATGCAGATAGGCTAGCGAGTTTAGAAATAAAAACGTATCTGAATACGACTAATAGAGAGATGAGGCTACCAGAGAGCAATTGTTTATCGCAACAAAAGGCACTCTAGTCTATTCCTCCTGTTTTAAAATAAAAACAAAACAACTTCACACTCGTTGCCAGAACATTTTCAGTGGGGGCATTTTAGTGTGGAATTGGAAAAACCCGTTGATGCTGTAGTCTGAGTACATTTATTTATTTATACAAATTCTGTGTACTGTTTAATTTCCCAGCTTCTTTGTTTTAAGCAGAAGATGCCCAAGGAATCTGATGAGTCCTCCAAGGAGGAGCAGAGCAAGATTGACAAGGATGGGACGGAAAACACCGTGGAAATATCAGAAGAGATGATCCGGAAGACGATCAGAAGAAATACTCCCAGTCCTCACAGGCCCACTCCCCAGTGTAAGGAGATAATTGGTTCTTTTACTTAAGAAATACATGGCAATTTGAATTATAAACGGTGTTAACATTGCATTCAAACACTCACAGCCAGTCCACCGAGGTTTGTGTCAGTGGAAGAGCTAATGGAGACAGCCAAAGGAGTCACTAATATGGCACTGGCCCATGAGATAGTTATGAACAGTGCTTTTCAAGTCAAGCCTTGTGAGCCAGAAGAGGGAAGGTAATAGACTCTATAAATGTTATCATGAGACTATTGTAATGTTTTCAGTGGGCTAAACATATATTTGAAAATATGAATTTGCCCATTTACATCTCTGTTTATATTTCGACGCAGTGATTCCGAAGAGATACATATTGTGGTCAAATACTCACTTTTTTGCTCAATATTTTTAATGGGTTGATTTGAGAATGTTTAGTAATGTTTCAACATATTTTTCCGGTGTGCTCAGTTTGGTGAAGCAGGTAAAAGAAATAATGCACAAAGCATTCTGGGATTCCCTCGAGTCACAGCTGAATGAGAACCCACCAACCTACAGCCATGCTGTCACACTGGTTGGTGAAATTAAAGAGGTAAAGAAAAATGTTTTTAGATTTAATCATATATTTGTGTGTGTATATATATACAGCGGGGGTATTTGACACATCAGCATTTTTATCAGTAAGGAGATTTCAAAATGGGCTATTGACACAAAATTTCCAAGTCAAATATTGAATTCATAAAAAGAAATCAGAACATTTAAGTATACAATTTGAGTCAGAATAAATAAAGTGAAA
>JAUMHG010000079.1:6623951-6640156 GCA_032359395.1 Enteromius anoplus
GCGGGTGATAGTTTGTAATGTGTGTGTTTCTTGTTCTCGTCTGTTTGGGGGTGGGAGGAGCAGACGCGGGTTCCCTGACTCGCCGTTTGCGCTGCCTTGTTGAGTGTAGCACTGAAAACATTATGTTTTACACAGTTTACTGTCTTTCTTTTTTTTTTCTGAATGTTCGGTTCGTATGCGTACCGAACCGAAAGCCTATATATATAATATATATGATTGTGTGTATACATTAGCAAGCAAAACAAATGACAAAACCACACGGCAAGGGTAGCCTACAAACACGGTCAAGACGCAGATGTATATAAATATAGTCAAATTTGTCTGTGACATTAGTGGTTTAACCATAATTTGTGAATAGGCCTACTTAATGTGTGCAAAAATATCAACTTTGTTCAACAATTTGTTTCCTCTCTTTCAGGCCCGTGCCATTTTAGATAGTAGGCTATCACTACTCATGCGCATGCTATGATCTAAATGTAAACGATGTATGAGCCTGATGATCCTGACACAGAACATGCATGTGCTGTGCTGTTTACCTTCAGATTAATCCACGTGTGTACATTGTTTAAGAAGTTCTTGCTATATTTCTGGGTTTTGAATGTGGTGGTGTCTATGCAATATCAGAGCGCTCTTTAAAAAAACCGCTGTCACTTTCAAAATTTAGAACAGATTGCTTTCATATTCTGTGCAAAGCGTACCTAAGATGCCAATGACAGAACATCAAACTCACTCAGTTCAACAGCAAACCCACTAGGGCACCATTTGAACAAAAACTGTGTATGAAAATACACTAGAGCAAATTGTTCAATCAAATTAACTGCAAACACGATTTGGTTCAGATGGCAACTGCAATTACATTTTAAAGCTGTAATTCATTTTGAAAGCCAAGACAAAGATTTCTTACCTTAACATTTTTTAACCATAAACCAACATTCTCACAATCTTCCAGGAACCAAGAAGTGTTAACTGTGAAGAAGGGGTCTTGTGATGATTCATATCTACAGTTCATATCTACAAGTCTTATATATTTTTATCCTTTAAAAAAAAAAAAAAAAAAAAAACATTTTAGACGCTATACTTTGTGTGGGTGTTTGCAACACAAGGGCTGAACGAGTCACGGCAAATGTGACGTCTTTCTCTCTTTTGACCACCAAAACTGTATATCTATATTTTTCCCCTCTTTAAAAAAAGTCATAGAAGCGCTGTTTAGAATTTAGTCTTTTTTACTGGATAAAATGAGAAAGCAAAACGTATATTTGTTTTACTTTTACTTCTCAGAACCCTGTAAGTGTTAAAAACATCCATTTACCAAACAAGTGAATATATGGCCATGAAATATTTGAGCTTTTGAATTATTTTTATTATTTTGCTTGTAGAAACTGCGAAAAAGAAGTAGATGTAGAAACAGAACATCAGCACAGCCAGTAAAACATTATAAGCGGTCAGTGTTCATAGCTGACTTCTAAATGATACAACTAACCAATCAGAAGCATGTATTCTAAAGAGCTGTGAAATAACAAGTAACAATTGATTTCCAGTCTAATTCCGTGACGGTAGCAAAGCGAGCCCGTGTTGTTGGCCTTCTGCTGACATATCAACTGTTGTATCTATTCCTAATATCCTTGACCTTTGACCCTACCGCCATTCCTCTTCAAAATGATACTCAAATGTAGACGTTTCTAGTGTTGCATTAATACGGCACTTCCAACCCCATTCACTTCTCCACTAATGAAAAGTGTTGCAATATATCAGTACCCTTTGCCTGAGGACCAAATGCGCATTTAATCAAAAAATGATTTAATTTGTGCAAACAACTTCAGCGTCGATTATGCAAACTAACTCCAGGCACAACGTCCCTTTCTCCAAACAGCACAGATATCAAAAAAGCCAGATTAGATTTTCTAAAGCTAGAATTACAAGAGAAATGCATTTCTAAAGCTAGATATACACCAGATTAATTTTATTTCAGGCACGCAGACATGCATCGGTCTGGACTATAGGCTTAATACACGGAGGTAAAGAGCCTATGCCTTTTCATTCATAAAACCGCCATTGTCCTTTTGGCTTTGAGCTGGGGCTATGGCGTATGGCCAGACACACTTGTGGCTTGCTGAGGATGAGGCATCTCTCCTCAATGCCCCTACAGTGATGCTCCTGCAAGTCAACAGGAGCCTGCTGTGCTATGTTGCCATGGGAACTGATCTACATTTTCTTTTTTAACCGGAGTGGAAAGAGTGAGTGTATTACCAGAATGACAGTGATGAACTGCTCCGTTTGATTTTCAAAGGCCTTTTTGTGGCCTCAGACCCGCAGTGACTGGGTTCAGCAATTAGTTGAACAGAACTAAACTGGATTCATGCTTTAATTTACTATTTCGTGGGGATGTTTTGTCACCTGTCAGCTGAAAGGTTGTGTGTAACGGTGGAACCAAAGCCAAGTTTTAATGGAGTAGGCATAGTGTTTTTTCCCCTGTGGTCTGGGTGTAATTATTAAGGCGGGTAACTTGGTGCTTCTTAAGAAATCTCTTTTGGTTTTGTTCAATAACTCGCATTTAAAAAAACACAGACCAGTCAATCTGATCCTCTCAAAAGGTTTGAAGCATCGCTGCAAAACCCATCTGTTCACCCTCAAGAGGAGAACTGCGTTTAAAAAAAAAAAAAACATGCAATGACAACAGCGGGAGTCTTTGATTCACAGCCATGTACTGTTCATGACTGAGAACAAAGGGAGAGCTCTTTACATTGTTAATACTGCCATTAATATGATTTGCAACATAAAAGACTTGCGGTATAAAAAAATATGACATTGCTGTGAAATATTGATGTGCTTAAAGTCGAGGTTGGCACAATATTATTACGTATTAGTACGTAACTAGGCCTGTCAATCGATTATAAACTGTTAGCAGATTAATTACATTATATACTGATTAATTCATCCAAAGGTATTATATATTAATATTTAAAAAGAACATCATATAATTGCAATATGTGCATTACTGTTTTGTAACAAAACTGTATATTATTGTGAAAGAGGGGAAAACATTAAATTGCCAAAAATGACTTTAGGAATGCATTTTTCTCTTTCTAAGGCTGTAACAATTTATAGTTTGAAGTTTATGTTATTTAATAATTAGTGTTATACTATTAATTTAAATAATAATATTGTAATTAATTATTATCAATGATTTGAATCACTATAAATTAACAAATAATATAAATAATATTTATTAATTCTAACAACCCCTAAAGTTTAACACTATAAATATTTAGTTAAAATAAAAAATAAATATATTATAAAAAATAATAATATTTTAAGGACTTGCCAACCCAAAATGTTTATGGAAAAATAATGAAATCTGTAATTTAAGCTTTTTGTTTTTTAATTAAATATAGATGTCTAATACTATGACTAATAATTAAATTAATTGCAACAGTAATAAAAATACTAGCAATAATTATAATCTTTTTATTTATATTGATCTCTATTAATTAACAAATAGTGTAATAATTTATACATCTCCAACCAGACAGAAAATTGAAGGAATATTGATACAGTGCTGCCTTTCCATTATTTCTGTGTCTTCTTAAACTTCCAATGTGGCGGCACAGATCTCAAATAGTAAGTGAATTGTACCAACGAAGGTGAAAAACCTAAATAAAGAGCATGATTTTATTACTCTAAGCCGTTTTTAAGCCTTTTGGCTTGTGCTTTAACCATCCATTTTGTTTGTCTGTACACCCTCCATAGAATTACATTACAGAGCCGGAATAAGCTTTGTTAGCACCAGGATTCTTTCCAGAGGGTCAGCTCCTGCCAGGAAAAAGATCCAGCACACCCCAACTACTGTTGAAACGCTAAAATATCACATTTTAACAACTAGACGTGTGGCGCCTCAAACTGAAGCACAATTACAGTTTCTAGTAGGACAGAAGTCGGTCTGTTAATACGTATTTCTCTCAGTCTAATTACTGCCATTGGAGTCCTGAACCAGTTAATTATCTGCTGATGTCAGCTATGACCAAAGCAGCTGATCTGCTTCCCTGACGGACCGTTTTCACAGCTGACATGTTCTCATTTCCGACGATTCCATGCTTCATTAGCCAAACAGTCCGTGTCAAAGTTGATTATGTCGAGTCTGAGGCACTCGCTCTGTTTCCAAATATACCAAAGGTTATTTTTTTCCTGCTTCTTTCTTATTTGGCATGCGCAAATTCACAAGGGTGCTGAAATCCATACCCTGCCGATTCGTATCGACGTTTCTCTGTCGTTGTAACAAATTTATGGTGATTATGCTCTTCTATAACAGCATATACTCAAAGATGCTGAAATAACTGAGTTCAGTAGCGACGACAGTGACTGTGCCATGATGGAGGATCAGTATAGAGCTTTGACAAGCTGTTAGCAAACAGCCCATCTCTAGAGATGAATGACTTCAATCAGGTTACCCACCGCCTCTTCCGGTCTTATGATTTGATCTGTGGATTCAGGATGTTCGGAGCAGAAATGGATAGAAATTGTTTTCCTTGGTGGGTTATGGGGTATTCTTCATAATATGAAAAATGGAGTATCCATATCGCTTTATAATGTGGTTGTACTTATTTTTAGTTAGTATGACTCAGACTGAAGTGTAGGCCTAGACTAGCATAAATTGTTTTGAATTTTCATTGACGAAAACACTTAAGTAATGGGATCTGACAGTATTTATTCTGTAACATTGTTATGATTTGCATTTGCTTTGCAGTTTGTGGAGTTATTAGTATGTAATGATGTAATATAAATGTACGTGTATGTATGTTGTGAGCCAGATTCCGGTGTTTGATGTGACATTTATTGCATGACATAATTATTTTATCTTTGATTATTTAGGGGTTCTATATTAAGATAGGACTTTAGTGCCAATAAATGCTGTATAAAATAAAGAAATAAATAATTTTGAGACAAAAGTCTTAAAATATTACTTTATTATACTTTTTTTTTTTTACTTTACTCACAAACTATTACAAGTTTACTTTCATATAAGTGTGTCTTCGGATAGTTTTGAATTTATTATTTAAATATTGAAACCTTTTTCAAAAATTTTTTTTAGAAATATAACATGATTATATTTTTATTTTTAATGGGCACTAAAATGCTGTTTTAATACTGATTATTGGTCAGGGGTGTATTTTTCCAGTGTAACGCCTGCTTAAAATGAATCTTCAAAAAATCTAATGATATAAAAACGCTGTTAAATCTCTATGAAAAAATATAAAAATGATAATCCAATTTTCTTACTGTCCATTATACTGTTAAATTATACCTATTATCATTATACTTAATTATATATATATTTATATATGTATTATTTAAATGTATTATATATTTAATTATTATTGACAAATAGTATTAGACAAATATATTAGATTTGAATATATAATATAGCTATATTTTTACTATTGATTGGCAGCCATAACACAAAAAAATTATTATCAGCCATAAAAATATTGATCCCTATTGTTTTGTATTATTATACATATTCTTGGTCATTTATTGCTTTATTACAGCTCTCTTGTTTGTCACTTGCCTATGAGGACATCTGCTATAACACAAGCCAGTCATTTTCAGGTCACATGCATCGAGTTAATACTTAGATCCAGCCATCTGATGCCAACCATCTCCCTAAAAGTCTTCCTTTGCCAGGAGCAATGACAAACAAATATGTTTTATTTAATCTGTTTTGTTAATGAATGAACAGATTATGATGTCCGTTATCCATGCAATAGACCGAAGAGTTATAATTTTGCTCCCTTTTACTACCTAGCTTTTATCTATTGCGCTTAGATCAAGGGATGGATGCTGACCCCTGCCAGATTAATACACCATTCAGAGAGCCCATAATGAAATTGTGTGCCAGCTCACACCTGAAAATCTCCTCAGGCTTATGAAACAAGGTTTATGGCGGGGATGGGCTAATCTGGTTCGTGGGCAAGAAAAAGGGGCATTACGGGGTCAATAGATGCAGAAACTGAGGCATCTCTTGTTTCATGGTGCTTTTTCGTCAGTAACTTCATTTCTGTTTTGTAGCTTTTATAGCGCATTCATTTTTTTTTCAGTAGTGCTTCAAAGCTCCAGACAGGCTCAGCTGTTCATGTTTCGGTGTCTGATGTCTGTCTGTCTTTTGGGCCTGATCAAAAGCTGCGTCCTCGTTTTACTCTGTTAATTTACACGGAACTCCTAACTGTGGCCTCGTTTGACTCTAGAGGTGTTTGAAAGCTAGTAAAAACGTTGTGCATGCGAGAAAACCAGAAAAGATATCCAAACTAATTAGGCATGTGCATTCGCATAATTCTTTTTATGCTTGTGGAATCGCTTGCATAATTAAATCAGATGACCGCCTTTGTTCTTGTTGATAGAATGGCCGTTTTCGATTCCGTTTTTATTCTTAGCTAAACCGCTGCCTCCGTAGCTTGAAAGAAAAGTACTGCGCTTTATGTTCACACCTGGATTTTCACACATGACAGTGCTCATTAGATGAGGGAAAGGAAAAAGGAGCTTTATGCATAATGAGCTCCGTCCTTGTCGAACCTCCGACGTCATCGGCTTTACCCTAATAAAAATCCCTTGGGGGAAAATGATGCCGTGTAAAAGGAGTGGGATTATCTATTTTAGCCTGATGTTATGTGGCCATGTCATGTTTACTATGCTTAAGCCCATAACATTCGGTGGTATTCGTGTGCAGAATGCATATTTCGAGGACTTTCTCGCTTGCTCTGCTCCGTTCCCTCGGGGGAAGATTGGCTTGAACATAAGAGATGGTCTGGAAAACTGGGAAAGAGACTGAGGGGCCAATTCACTAAACAGCTGCGCTACTTTTCAGTGCTGCATTACAGCAGCAAAACCTGCATTTATATTCACTAACCAGCCGCTATCCAGTTTAAAGGGTTAGTTCACCCAAAAATGAAAACTCATCCTCATGTCGGTCCAAACACATTAGACCTTCGTTCATCTTCAGAACACAAATTAAGATATTTTTGATGATATCAGAGAGCCATCTGACCCTCCATAGACAGCAATGTATAAATTAATGGATTAGCTCACTCCAGAATTCAAATTTCCTGATAATTTGCTAATTTGAGATGTTCATGTCTTCTGTCAAAAATGAAGGTTTATGAGAGAAACGCTCCAGGATTTTCTTCTTATAGTGGATTTCAATGTGGATCAGCGGGTTGAAGGTCAAAGTTGCCGTTTCAGTGCAGATTTAAAGGGCTCTACACAATCCCAGTCAAGGAATAAGGGGCTTATCTAGTGAAATGATCTTCATAATGTGTATAAAATATAAAATTATGCACTGCATGAACATTACGCAAGACAAGCATTTGAGCATTTAAGTATTCAAGAAAGAGTTAGAATATAATGTTTACGCACACAATAATATAGGGCTGGGCAATTAATCGAAAAGTAATCTAAATGGTCATTCAGAACCTATAAGCGATCAAATTTTTCCAGGTCAATTATTTCAATTACTTTCCCTTTAAAAACACTAGCGTGTGTGGAGTCACATGACCCCGCTCCGTTACGGTACCCTACGTTCACGCCAGACGCGACTTATCAGACGCTAATAAATCACGCAGTAAGAACTTAGTAAGACCCTGTAACACCCATCACTATTCCGAATTAGTGTTTCCTGTCTTATCAACTATTTCGTTTGCCTTATTAGTCATGGAAGCATGTTCATCCACATCTGTATTGCGTTCAGGGGTTCTCATTCTGTTGCTAAAACTTTCCACGACGGAGCTTAACCAAACCAACTACTGCTGAGTGTGTACTGACAGAGCGCTGGCAGCGTGTCTGCGATGTACGTCATCACGCAATTCTGTTCCGCTTTTTATATATTGATATCGAATAATTGTCCAGCCCTAAATCACGCTATTTGCACGTAGTTGGACGCTTGAACATTTTGAGTTTACTCGCTTCATTCGCCCGTGAAATTCGCTTCACAGCAAACGCGAATTCGTGTTATGGGAGGGGCTTCTGCCAGCCGCTTCCAGTCTCTGTACATAGCAAAGGATATGACTCCCTTGGCTACAGTGGAGCGAAGCGGGTTTAAACACCTCGTTTAAACTCTTGACAGAAGTTACTCTGTGCCGTCGCCATCACATTTTTCAAAAACTGGGCAAAAAAAATAAATAAAAGAATCGTTCAGTAATCGGGTTAAAATGTTCAATTAATCGAGATTTCGATTTTAGGCCAAATCGCCCAGCCCTACAATAATAATTTGAATTGGTCAAAAAAGATTGGAAATGAACAACACAAGTGACATGGTTTTCTACTTAAATTTAAAGGTAAATTTCAAACTTGTGTTTTTCACAAACATAAGTTACTACATAAAGATTTGTATGGATTGTGCATTTATATGGATTGTTATAGGGATTGTTCACCCAAAAATTTAAATCCTTTCATCATTTGGTCACCCTCAAGTTATTCCGAACCTGCATGAGTTAATTTGTTCTGCTGAACACAAATGAAGATATTTTAAAAGAAATAAAAGAACCTCCATCGACTCCCATAGTATTGTTTCCATAGTCACTTATTTTCTACAAAATATCTTCTTTTGAGTTAAGCGGGGGGAAAAAAACTCACACAGGTTCCGAATAATGTAAGGGTGCCTAAATGATTAGTAGTGGTTATTTTTAGTAACTTATTTAGCAATTAAAAAAACACACTGGCACTAAATTAACAAAGCATGCGCGAAATGATGCTAGCAGTCGTCGCTATTCATTCTTAGCAAACTCCCCCTGAGAGAGTGAGACACTCATTCAGTTTTAATGAGGTTTGCAATAACCTGCCTTGCTCTTGAGACTCCGAAGTCAAGTGCGTCCAAGGTGTCCTGCACTAGCTCCTGAATATTCCAACACGTTCCAGAAGGGAATATGGAATATTTTCCACTCTGTGTAAAAATTTATATCACTTCCAGTCAATGCCAGAGCTGAGACTAACCAATTCTGACAGTTGTGTAATGCACTGGGAAAGGCTGGGGAAAGTAAAACAAACACGAAAAAAGCATCGGTTGAGCCTGCAGGTTTGCGCAGGAGGCTGAGGAGACGCATGCCGTTACGAGGATTGCTGGGAAAGTAGCGTGAGGGCTTGCAGTATTTCACTTTTGCTGTGTTGGCATGTCGGGCGCTAGGCATCTGATTGCTAATTTCATTTCGAGTCAAAATAAATCAGTCGTTGCATGCGTATTGTTTTGGTTTATGTTGCTCTTGCACTCCGATTTTTTAAATAGTAGATGATGTAATATATTTGACTACATCATCAGTCTTTTTTAACTCTCAGGCGGAGAATATTATTAGTTTAAGTCAGTCGCATACACACGTTTTTGTTTTCTCCCCCAGACTCGACAGGGACTACATGACCTACCCAGGACGTCACATGACCCTCTTTATCCAATCAGTCGCTGCTCGGTGATGCTTACACAGATGTGTGATGGTGTTTGCCTCATCAGTTAGAGAGGCTGGAAGGGTACAGACTGTTATTTTAATCAGATCTGTGTTTGTATCTTCGTCAATAATTCATGTCATCATCCTTTCAGCTAAACGCAGCCACAGCTTTTATGATTACAGCGGCTCAATGGCTCACTTTTCAGGATTGCATTATTTTGAGCACATTTTCTATACAGTTTACATTTTCATTACTGTGATGCAAAAATCTAATTTTATGATTTCTGCTGATTAAGATTTATGGTTTAATTTATGCTGATTTAAATGTAAAAATCATTGCATTTCAGTCATTTTTAATGAGCTTTTGCAGTCTTGCAAGTAATGGTGCAATTCATTTGGTTATTTTTGCATTAAAACCTCATTTATTTGTTTATTAGATGGATAGTATTTATGGCCACATAACTTCATAATTGATGATGGATGGTAGGAAAGGATTGAAGATTCCAGCTTTAGTCTTGATTATTTGGGCGGCATCTCAGTTCCCTCTAAAAGAGTATACTGATAAATAATTAATATATACAGGATTATAGTATCTCTGATTTGACCTTTTTGCTACTTTTTGCTAAAAAAGGCAGGAAGTGATGGCAAAATCATGAAAGAAAATAAATCACAAACTTCCATTTCAACAGTGATATTTTAGTGTCATTGATTCACTGTTATAGATTTGTGAAAATATATAGAATTAAATAAAAAAAATAATTTAGTATTTTCTCTTTTAACTTATTTTCAAGTTTTGACAGTTTTATTGTTTTTAATATTTGTAATTTGTTCTCAAATATGTCGTTTTTATTTGCGTTTTTTTATTTTATATTTTTATTTTATTACACCAGGTATTTTTGTTATATATTTTATATTTTTAATGTATCTTTTATTGCTAGTATATATATATATATATATATATATATTTAAAAATAAATATATATATATATAGCTATTTTTTTCAGTGAAACATGGCAGATTTTTTGAAAGAATCACGATGCAGCAAAAACACCAAAATCAGTATGAATGTATATAAAAATTTATTTTGCTAGTGCACTTTTTATACATGCATATATAAATATAGTATTCTGAAGCTGTACAACAGCTTTGCGTTAGGACAAGACCAAAATTAATTTTACAATGTTTCCCCCGTTTTGCGTATATCAAGAGCTCTTCAACAATCCTTCAAGAAAAACTAATAGCATGTGGGTTTGAAATGACATGAGGGTAAATAATGTAGCATTTTTGGAGAGTTAACTATGCTTATAAATGGAAAATCAGGAGTTAAATACAGTATGTGAAATTTTATATTAAACACAGGTTCTTAATTAGTTTTATTTATGATGCTTAACACAGACATTGATTCAGTGTTCGGCCATGTCATGTTGCTTTTAGACGCAGGACCAGATGCTTAGCCAGCGTTTGAATTATTCAAAGACGGCTGTGCTCTGCAGCACTTACCCATCCCTGTGTTCTCAGCAGGTGTGCCACCGTATATCAACTCTAAAAACACATATAGCCATCAATAGAAGGATAAACTTTAATACAGCTCAAATCTCAAATCTGCTTGCCACTGCTGTTACCTCAGCTCCCGCCAAGAGCACACTGTTCCCTGTCTCTCAGATTTATCCCCTGCCTCATCTAAAAACAGTGATGGTGTTGGTGTGTGTGTGGGATGTGCGTGTCCGCCATGCCCCTAATTTCCTGGCTCACAGCTTTTTAAAATACACTGTAGGATGTTGGTTGTTGCTTAGTTTAAGGAAGGCCCTAAGGTGTTGTTTTTGCACCGGCTGTTCATACATTATGATGCATCTTTTTCCCTTTGCCTTAAGACAAAAAAGGAAGACAGATTTGGGATTTTATGCTTGAAAAGGATAGTTCAAATGAAAACAAAATTTATTTCTTTGTTAATCAACCTCAAAAAATAACTTCCAGGAATAGAATCTGAATGTAAACAAGAATACCCAAAGCAAATGTGCTGTGTTGTCTTAATTTAGTCTGGCCTTATCCAGCCCTGCTCTGCTGAGAGCAGTTTGTTGAAATGGAGTCAATTGTTTCTTATTTTCTTTCTGGCAGCTGTTCGTGGTTTAGTAGCTACAAGAAACTCTCATTATAGCCAAATATTAAGGTACAGTATGTGCTATGCACGTGTATGTATTTCATTTACCATTACGTGCTGGCATAATTGGTGTTTTGAACATTGTGATTAATAAACATGGTGCTAAACTGCTACAAAATGAGAACAGACTTTCATCTACACAAAAAAACTGTGTTTTTAAGGATATACCGATGTATTCTTATAATACACTGCTCAACAAAATAAAGGGAACACTAAAATAACACACCCTAGATCTGAGTGAATGAAATATTCTTATTAGATACTTCATTCTTTCCGTAGTTGAATGTGCTGACAACAAAATCACACAAAAATTATCAATGGAAATCAAATGTATTAACCCATGGAGGTCTGGATTTGGAATCACACTCAAAATTGAAGTGGAAAAACACACTACAGGCTGATCCAACTTTGATGTAATGTCCTTAAAACAAGTCAAAATGAGGCTCAGTAGTGTGTGTGCCTGTATGACCTCCCTACGACGCCTGGGCATGCTCCTGATGAGGTGGCGGATGGTCCTCTGAGGGATCTCCTCCCAGACCTGGACTAAAGCATCCGCCGACTCCTGGACAGTCTGTGGTGCAACATGCCGTTGGTGGATGGAGCGAGACATGACATGACGTCCCAGATGTGCTCAACTGGATCCAGGTCTGGGGAACAGGAGGGTCAGTCCATAGCATCATTGCCTTCCATTTCCAGGAACTGCTGACATACTCCACCCACATGAGGTCTAGCATTGTCTTGCATTAATGTAGGAGGAACCCAAGGCCAACCACACTGGCATATGGTCTCACAAGGGGTCTGAGGATCTCATCTCAGTACTTAATTGCAGTCAGGCTACCTCTGGTGAGCCCATGGAGCTGTAAGCACAACCCCCACCTGTGGATGTCGGGCCCTCACACCACCCTCATGGAGTCTGTTTCTGACCATTTGAGCAGACACATGCACATTTGTGGCCTGCTAGAGGTCATTTTGCAGGGCTCTGGCAGTGCCCCTGCTGCTGGGATGTTTCCCTCCTACAGCCTCCTCCACGTCTCCTGATGTGCTGACCCGTCTCCTGATAACGCCTCCATGCTCTGGACACTACGCTGACAGACACAGCAAACCTTCTTGCCACAGCTCGCATTGATGTGCCATCCTGGATGAGCTGCACAACCTGAGCCACTTGTGTGGGTTGTAGACTCCGTCTCATGCTACCACTAGAGTGAAAGCACCGCCAGCATTCAAAAGTGACCAAAACATCAGCCAGAAAGCATAGGAACTGAGAAGTGTTCTGTGGTCACCACCTCCTTTATTCGGAGTGTCTTCCTAATTGCCTGTAATTTCCACCTGTTGTCTCTTCCATTTGCACAACAGCATGTGAGACTGATTGTCAGTCAGTGTTGCTTCCTAAGTGGGCAGTTTGATTTCACAGGAGTGTGATTGACTTGGAGTTACATTTTGTTGTTTAAGTGTTCCCTTTATTTTTTGAGCAGTGTATATTATCAAATATAATCATTCAGTACCATGGTTTTACCACCTGACATGATCAATGGCAATCAATGGCATTACCATGTTGAATGCTGGAAAAGAAACCAGGTGTTCATTTTCTGTCATTACTTTATTAGCGGTGTGCGATATTGACAAAAAATAATATCTCAATATTTTCTTTGTTTTTAATAAGAGCGATAATTAGACAATATTTTGCCGAGTGTGTTATTGTGCTGGTATTTAAAGGACTGCTGTGGAGTTTTTGTTATTCTTTATATTCTTTGTATTGGTCAGTTCACACTGATAGAAATGAATCTTTTCCAATAGGTTACTGATTTTTACATTTTATGGGCATTTTTCTCCTTTTATAAAGCCATTTTTTCTTAAAGTGTCCATTGTTTTTCGAATACTGATAATTGAAACGATTTTAAAAATACAAGATACTCTGAATGCGAAATTAAAAACATCAGTAGGTGGCAGTAGGTCATTGTAAATAAGTGAGTCATTATGACTGAACAGAATCATTTAAACGGTTGATTAATTCAGAAACGAATCACTGTCATGTTGCTTAGAGATGCAAAATGATACTGTGGTTACAGGAATCTGTTGTGTCCACAGCGTATTTTTGCAAAATACTTGATAATGTCAAATCTCACATCGTTAAAACGGAAATTACAATATTATGGGCTGATGGGTGTCCATTTGGATGACATCCCATTTGATGTCAAAGCATTTAATCTGCTTCATTGCACACAGACGCCCTAATCTGCTTTGCTGTAAAACTTTATGATGTTGAAAATATGAAAGATACCGGTTTACAGAAACGTGATTTTAAAATAACAAAATCCTCTTTTGCAGGTTATATTTATTTTTGTTATTATAGAGAAAATTTTGGGTTTTATGGTGTACTTATTGATTAAGGGAAATTAAAATTAAAAGGCTGTCATTATTACTCAAACAATATCTTGCTTGCAATAACAGCGATTGGAGACTGGAGATTTCAGGCTTAAAAAGGACACAAAACCATAAATTTATTATAAAAACATTATAAATGTAGTCAACGTGACATCTGTGTCATTTTCCAAGTAATTTGATCAATTGGATCAATGGGTTAATTTTAAAATATTTGACTCAAAAGAACAATTCATTCACAAACTAGACATGGCAACTGATTTGTTCACAGATTGGACGTTGATTAGAAAATCATCTTATCTGTCAATCTGTTTTTCACAGAAACATCAAAAGACCTGGAATATAGTGCATGAGTCATACAGTATGTTTGCTTTTATGATATTTTGTAGTTCTTTTTTGTCATTTCTGAGCTTGACAGCCTTAGTTCTCATTTTCTTTGGTTGTGTTGGAAAAAATTGTCAGAATATTCTACGAAAAAAGCATCTTATATTAAAGACAAAAAAGTTATATTCATATTGGCTTGGAATTAAATTTTTGCATGAAATATCCCTTTAGATATTTATTTTATGATAAACAGATGTAATGTCGTTGCCTTCGCGATGCCACAACAAGATGCAACAAAAGCAGATGGGATCTATGAATAGACTATGGACGTGGATCTGTCCTGCTGGAATGGTGTGACTCCATGCTTCGCTTCCCCATATACTCCCTCATGGGCTTCAATGGCTTTGGCCTGTTACCCGTCAGCCCCCTTCACCACCTGTCCTCATAATGGAGAAGGTCCATGTCTTTCTAGCCCACTGATCTCCAGTTACATTAAACAGGACAACAGCAACATGTCCTTCATTTTTAACACTCAACGTCATTGATTAGAAAGCTCCCATATATAGAACAATATGCAGTGGCAGTGGGACCCGTTTGAGACCAGGTCACGCACTTGGGGACTATGATGAATGAAGCCATCTTGGCATCTATCGTCTTGTCTTCCAATCAACTCACTCTGTTCTGCCTGGCAGTAGAGTTTGATTAGTTCAGCTCACTGACCCGAGTCACGTGTCCCATTATGGGGTGCGTAAATCGTCTCAGGCCGGCAACAAGCGTACTTAAGTGTCTAGAGCTTTCAGAGTTCATTGCTATCCCGTTCACAGGAAGTGCAGTCATTAGGACGATGGGTTGGATGTACAGCCAGAGCCCCCTTCACACGACATCTCATCTTCTCTCTAGCTGCCTGTTAATCAGGACAATCCCATATGTTCTAACTGTCAGAGCAGGTGGCTATCTGTTGGAGAATAGGAATTCAACGTGACCGCTTACAGAATCTGCACACACACTCATTCTGGAGAAAACCAGATTTAATTAGTATCTCATTTTCTTGGTAAAAAAGCATATTAATTCCACGTCAAAAGATTTTATTTTTGCAAAATAATATATAACTATCTATCTATCTATCTATCTATATCTATCATCTATCCCTCCAGATAATTGTACACTCTTCCATATCTATCCACCCACCCCTCAAAATAATTCTACACTACTCATCCATCCATCCCTCCCTCCAGATAATTCTATGCCATCCACCCCTCCAAATAATTATACACTATTCATTGATCCATCTATCCAGATAATTCTACACAATCTATCTCTATCCGTCTACTACTCCAGATGATTCTACACTATCCATCTATCATTCATCCCTCAAAATAATTCTACACTACATCCTCCCTCCAGATAAGTCTACACTATACATCTATCTATCATTCGTCTCTCAAAATAGTTCTACACTACATCCTCCCTCCAGATAAGTCTACACTGTCCATCTATCTATCATTCATCCCTCAAAACAATTCTACACTACATCCTCCCTCCAGATAAGTCTACACTGTCCATCTATCTATCATTAATGCCTCAAAATAATCCTACACTATATCCTCCCTCCAGATAAGTCTACAGTCCATCTATCTATAATTCATCCATCCAGATAATTCTACACTATCTATCTCTATCAATCTATTGCTCCAGATAAGTCTACACTGTCCATCTATCTATCATTCATCCCTCAAAATAATTCTACACTATATCCTCCCTCCAGATAAGTCTACACTGTCCATCTATCATTCATCCCTCAAAATAATTCTACACTATATCTTCCCTCCAGATAAGTCTACACTGTCCATCTATCATTCATCCCTCAAAATAATTCTACACTATATCCTCCCTCCAGATAAGTCTACACTGTCCATCTATCATTC
>JAUMHG010000079.1:6653821-6671780 GCA_032359395.1 Enteromius anoplus
TATAATTATTATTATTCATTATTGTAAACTAATTGTAAAATATTTATTATATTTTATGTTATAATTATTATTTATTGTTACATATTTGTGTTTAATAATTATATAGAAGAAATTTTGTTATTTCAGTTTTTTATTTTATTATTTTCAATTCCTAAACATGTATAAATTAATTACAGTTACATTTATGAATCTATATATAAAATATAAATGAAAAATTGATATTATATAAATCCATGTTTACGAATAGAAAATAACTCCAATAAGAACTGTAAGTTGCTATAACTTATAAAAGGTACCATGCAATTTCTTTTTCTTCTTTGCAATATTAATAAATTAGGATTATTTTAAATGAAGGAATGAGACCCTGTGTCATCATGATGATCTCTTTTGGACAACTAATAAAAATGTCCTGCTTTCCTTTATACCATTCACAAAATCTTTTTTTATTTTTATTTTATTTTATTATTTAACCTCTAAATATGTTGCCGGACATAACCTTTTGAAAAGATGGTTATGTCCAGCAAAAAGATGTCTTGTTCCTAAATTGCTCAACGTTGTCATCACACCAAAAACCTACTGTTTAAACCTCGGAATGACACATTTCACCTTAAAGCCCCCAAAACATCCCTCCAATTGTGTCTTCACTACTTTTCCTGTCCAGACCTCATATCGGAGAGATGGGAGTTATCACCACCAGGTATTTCTGGCTTGTGCATGGTGCTTGACTGCATGTTTGTAGTCCACACATCCTTCTTGTTGCCTGTCCTTGTGGGAACTGTCTGCAGGGGGAAGGGGAAACAGAAGGTCATCTATCCTCCATGTAATCGATCAACTGCTCAGGAAGATCTAGTGCACTGAGGATATCTTCGATCTGCACAGCACAAATACCTCCTTTCTTGTACTTCCTTTTGAGATTGCAAGACGATGACTAATAACAGAGTGGGGAGGACTTTAAATATTGCCATAGTATTATGATGGCTTTGTCATGATTATGAGGCTTTCAAATAGATACAGACCATATGCAGGTTAAGAAATCAGGCCACCCCAAGCTGAGCGATATGCCAAGGTTACATATATGGATAATTAGGTGAAGTTTAAATAGATTGCAAGGACTTTTCATCTAAAATAGGATGCATTGAATGACCCAACAGAAAGGAGCTATAGTATGTGCTCATGTGTAAAGGGACGTTTTCATAATCATAATCATAGTGTTTCAGGTTATTACAATAATTTCTTTCCAAAGAAACAAATGCTTTTATTTACCAGGGTTGCATTAAATTGATCAAAACTGACAAATATTAACTGTACTGTCTATTTCTTAAATAATTCTGATTGAATATATTCAACAAAAATATTAATTGATATTGAAAATAAAAAAACATTTATTGATCAGCAAATCAGCATATTAGAATGATTTCTGAAGGGTCATGTGACACTGATGACTGGAGTAACGATGCTTAAAATTCAGCTTTGCATCACAGGAATAAATTTAATTTCAAAATGTATACAAATACAAACCAGTTATTTAAAATTGTAATATTTCTTTTAAAATGTAAACATTTTTTACTGTATTTTTGATCAAATAAATGCTGCCTTAGTGAGCAAAAGAGGCTTTACTTGTTGTGTAGAACAAAATGTCTAAGCTGCTCTTTCCATATAATGTAAGTGAATGGTGGCCAAAGCTATTAAGCAAAATTTTCAATAAATAATAACTTCTCATGCAAAGTTAATAAACGGCTTCAAAAGTCTTTATATATGATGCACAAATTATATAAACTGTATGCTTTTATGAAGTTTTTGGCATTTTGTCCTTTTAAAACAACACACGATCACCATCCAGTTTATTTGTATGTAAAAGAGCAGCTTTGGCACTGCTAAAGGTCTGGAGAAAGTATGGGTATGAAACTATGAGTGAACTATCCCTGTAGTATAACTGTATTGTTTTTAGTAATGAAGTAAAATAATATGCAAATCAATTGTAATTATGATAATAGTCTCTTTGATCATACTCCCTCATAGTCGAGTTCTCTGATCTAAAAACATTCCCAACTCCGTCCAATTAAGACGTCCTTTCAGGAACATGATTTTGCTTATGCACGGTAATTTGCGGATCAGTGTTTAAAGTGTTCCGGTTTCACGCGAGAGCTTCCCATGTTAGCGTAAGGGAATTGGAGGAGGTGTGCGAATGTTCACTAGATGATCGGAATGAGAATATAGTCATATAAGGATTTCAGATGCTGACACTGATGATTCGTCAGGCTCAGATGTGATCTATTGTGTGTGTGTGCACTTGCATGCTTTTTGCTTCAAGCTGTCGATGTGTTTGAACAGTCCTTTTGTGTTTCCCCAGCTTGTTTGCACAGTTCACATCCCGTGCAAGACTTACAACCTGGATTCTATGCTTTAATCATATTGAACTTGGATTAAAGTAAGATTTATATAAGGGGTTTGTGGACTGTCACGACAGAGAAAGACTGCAGCTCCTCTCAAATACAATCGGATGGAGCGCAAGTGAATTATAGTTGAGCTGAGCATATCAATTATATTTGAGTGGGATTTGACCTTATTCAAGGTCAGTGTCTGATAAAGAGCGCTCAGGAAGATGATACTGAAATTAAAATTCAGCTTTTTTTTTTTTTTACAGAAGTTTATGCTTTTACAGTTTCTTTTTGGTGTAACATTTTCGCAAGCAATAAATGATAAACCAGTACCTACCAATATTAAAATAAAAAATTTAATTAAATTAATCATATATATATATATATATAAATTGCATTTTTGTTAATTATATAATAACAATTATGTTGATTAAAAGTTTAAAAATGAAAAAAATACATTTATAAATTTATATTTTTTTATTTACTTAAATACTTATTTCACACACACAAATTTTTTTTTTTTTTTTTTTTTTTTTGTGTTTTCACTAGTAATGCACAATAAATCATGATATTAATAACTGATATTACAATTTAATGGAATTTAATTTACAATAATTTAAAACAATCATAGACACAATTCATGTGTAATACAAATTATACACACACACATACACAGTATATTAAAATAAATACATATATGAATATATATTACAATATTATGATACCAATGTAGTATTTAGAATGGTTTATTAATTTTTTCTTATCTGAATTATGTTTTATTTATTACAACACTTTATAGCGTTTTAATATTGGTTATGTATTATATATCAGCCATAGCATGGAAATAATTATCAGCTTGTTGCACTGACCATAATTTCAAAATTATACATTAATCTTAATTATTTTTGTGATTCTGTTTACACATAAGGTGTAGAAATGATACACCTCACTTACAGATCTTGTAAATGAGACAACAGCACCTCTCATGAATTATTAATCGAATTAATCACACATTTTCTCCATTTACATGATAACAGAGATGCCCTGTGACACTTTTAAGATCCAACAGGCACCCTGCCTCCACGCACCCAGTTCTGCAGGAGATTGATCCATAATTCATTAAAATGAGGGCTTCATAGCTCTTCCATATTAAATATCCCATAGCAACTTGATGCATCAATGCGGACTCCATGAAATATAGTTAGACTCAAAGTACCTTCAGCTCATGAATAAATTAGGATGGCCGGCATTCCTTTGCTGATTGAAATAAAATGCCCGATGCCGCATTGTGTAACTTCTACTTTCTTCTCCTCTATCCAATCATGCCGCATCATTTGCTGTCCAGCCCGTGCAGGGCTTCGACTACGCCAAGCAGCACATGGGCCGGACGGGTGAGGAGACTGTCAGTGTCACCAAGGAAACACTTGTCCTGTCCCTTCCGGTCAGGGACGCCCCTCTTACACAAGACAGGGTGGCAGCGTTACAAGATGGGACAGCCTCAAAAAGACCCCAGTCGACAGAGATGCATCTTAGGTGAGTGCTTTTATTATAGAACAAAGGAAGCAGGTGCATATTTTTAGGCGAACCAAATGGAATAAGCTAGGATGATAGTATATCGCTCAACTCTCTATAGAACGCTAAAGCCTTTAAAGCCTGAGCATCATAAATGTTTTAAAAGCCATCCAACCCGATATGACCACACAGTTCTATTTCAGTTGCATTTCTTATCTTCTTCCACTGAAAAATCAAGAACACCTCAAGTATGACGTATAATTAGCACTTGAGCTCTTGACTTTAAGACGAAGCAGGACAATGAGAAGCTTGGAGGGAAGAATAAAGTACGTTGTGTGCTTAAGAAGAAAGGCATTTGTTCTCTTGCCGTATTTTTAGAATTAAAATCAAGAAAGACAGGCACTTATCACCAGTGCTAACATCTGCCTGGTGAATACTAGTATGATTTTGGTCATGTTTTTGCCCTCTGAACCTTTTTGTGTGCGTACATGTGAATCTGTAATGCATAATTAATTGTGCGAGCTCAAATGACCTTCTCCGTTATCTAATACTCATAGTCAAGCTTTGAAAATGCTGATTGTTTATGCATGTTAATCTTAAGGAAAGACAAAAGGTCATCTCTGAGTTCACCAAAGCTGAATTTATTTGATCTAGCATACAGGGGGGGGATGCTTTTGATTTCAGTATATTTTAAAAATATAATTTACTTGAATTTCTTGATTACACTGATTTGCTGCTCAAGAAACATTTCTTATTATTATCAATGTGTGTATTTATGTAAAAAGAATCTTTTTTAACATCATAAATGTTTTACGGTCAGTTTTAATCAAGTTATTGAAGCATCCTTCAATAAAAGTATGAATAAAAATAAAAAACCATACAAAACTTTTTGAATGGTATAGAGTATATGTAACATTTTATTATATGGTTAGTGTATTTTTTATATTTTTTTATATTTGGACAAAATATTGTAGAATTAATTAATTAATTAATTAATATTGATGCATCCTTGAAATTTATGAAGAGTTCATTCATTTCCAATGTCAATCAAACTATAGTTGGGCTATTTTGAAAAAATACAGCTAACCAACACAATAAAACCAACACATGTTAAATTTAATTAAAAAAAAAAAACTGTTTAAAGACTTAAAAAACAACATGATTATCCATTTTTAGAAAAATGCTTCTCTTTTTAATATTTTAATGATCAAAGAATCCTAAAAAAAAAACTATTAAGCAGCTCAACTGTTTCTAACACTGATAATAAGACATCAGAATATTAGAATGATTTCTGAAAGGATCATGTGACACTGAAGACTGGAGTAATGATGCTTTGGATCACAGGAATAAATTAAATTTTAAAATATATTCACACAGAAAACAGTTATTTTAAATTGAAATAATTTTTCACAATATTACAGTTTTTTTCTGGATTTTTAATCTAATAAAAATGCAGGCTTGATGAGCAGAAGAAACATCTTTAAAAACCATTGAATATCTTACTGACCCCAATTTTTTTGAACGGTCATGTATATTTATATATATAGACAAAGTATCAAAGTATTACAGAAAAGTTGCATAATGACTTGCTTGGGTTTATATTTTGAGTCATAATTCAATTAATCATAAATGGTGTTATGTAACACAAGTGGCCAGTGCTGCTTATCTGGAACCAAAGACATAACTCATATGTATTAATTATATATTCAGACTCACATGTCTCATCCGGGTTGTATGGAACAAGCAAAAAAAGCAAAGCACAGAACAAATTATTAACTGTTCGCTTGATTCTTTAGATTAATTTTTTAGCATGTTATTCCTTGTCCCAGTTGTTTCCAAGACATGTATTTTTTTTTCACAAAAAGCTAAACCTCCCAAGGTCCCTTTCTGATCCTGCTTAAAAATGCAAATGAAAAATGGTAGAACATTTATCAGCGTTCAGTTCGCACGACACGCAAAAGCAGCCCTTCAAGGTCATTAAAACTCACCGCCCCGCATGTCCCACATCTCCGGGTTACTTAAGCGCTCTCTGCGGGCCGTCGGATCGTAAATATGCCTTTGCGTCATACATGGGACAATGCGACAGAGCAAAAAGCACTGATCCTTGAAATGGTTGCAGTGTGGCTTAGCGTTCCTCTCCCTCTCATTGTTTCTCCTTCTCTCACTCTTTCTCTATTAGCATCCGCGCTTATTAGTTGGAATACAAATGTATTCTGCCGTTTGTTATCTCTCCTGAGTGGCTCGATTAAAAGGAAATGAGCCTGCAGAGAACAGGGCCGGGGAAATAATTATTTGGAAAAGCAAATGCGGTAAATACACGAGCGGTTAAACCTGGCAGAGACAGACAGAGATGCATGCAGAGAAGCGAAGTACACTCACAGCTACGGAATCATGTATGATTCAGTGTGCCCATAGGCAGCTTGGGCAGCGCTCGACCTAGAAGACGTGTGGCGGTGGTGGCGCTTGCGAGTCCAGCGGGGCTGGGTGTTATGTGCATGGCAGATTGTTGGCACGCATGCCTGAGAGATTAGCAGATTTAATGTAATATTCATATTTTGTTGACTGTGCCTTATTACCTTCTTCTTAGAAAGATGGGTTTCAGTTGAATCTTTTATTTTGATGTGAAAAAGAAATACTCCTTGTTTCTGTAATCACAGGTAATTGCTTTTAATAGTTCCCTGTGCTTTATGGATGCTATAATCTAAAGTTAAAGTATAAAATCAATGTAGAACCCCATTTTGGGCTCACTTTATTTCAGTTTTTCTGAGTAAAACAGATTGACTGAGAATTGCCGACATGAATACATAAATATAAATGTATTATATTATTGTGAACAGCTCATTTGTTTGCATTATATGCATACTGTGTGTATATATATATATATAATGTACAGCTAGCAGGTTGATATTGCAGAATAAAGCACGACAGGCTTAGCAGCAGCCCGACGCGGAGCGGCTTCTTTCCCCAAAAGTCAATAATAAAAGAATAAATAAATAATATAATACAATAATAAAAAATTGTGTCAATACGTTATTCTCTGATTGGCTTGCAAGACAACATGGTATGCAAAATTTTTGCTGGAGCTGAAGTGCTTCAACCTGCGATTGAGGCGAATATCACAGCAAACTCATCACCTGGCATGAATTCACATCTTTGCGTTGACTTTGTACGTAATTTACTGATGCAAATAATTGGATTCGCTTTTGGTGTACACAACAATGGTTATATGCCACAAACAAATGGTCTGTAGATTTCCTTTGTCCTAACAAGTCAGTGCTAATGTGATATGCTTGCCAACAATCTTTCCAGCAGTGATGTGTTAGAACTCTCGTCGGTACATGATGTGCATTCTGATGTGTGGTCTGTGTCTCATTGGGGTTGTTGTTCCAGAGCAGGATCCGTCCTGTTGTTGAACATTCGTTTAAATGGCACAAAACATGATGAGTGGATGCTCACCCTACGGTGATGTCTGCTAAATGACACCACTGCAATTTAATGCAGGTTAACAGAGGCCAGAGGGCCCTGCAAGGCAACTGTTAACCCGGCATCGTACCGCATGCAGCAAACTAACCATTGCCTCTGTTGCCATGGCTACCCGCAGCAGGTTGCCAAGCGAGGACGGCTCTGTTTCGAGCAACGAATCTGGGAAGCTGAACACGGGCAGAAGCTCCACAGCTCGCAGATCAACAACACAGAAAGCACCCAAAGAAGAGCAGCACACAAGAAATGGTGAGAAACACACAGGAACACAATTCACATTTAATTCATTATAGATTCTATAGATTATAGAATTTATGAAGTTTTTATGAAATTTATGAATTACAATGAGGAATGCTTGATCTAGATTATATAATAAGATTAAAATAAAAATATAATAATATTATATTTACAACTTTCATTAGAACTTAAATGTTAAACATCTGTACAGTTAGAAAACTAAAGTTAAAATGTATTATATTATATTTTATTATATATTTTTGGGGAGCTGTGATACGTTCATTGATTAATAGAATTTTTCTGATCAGTTAAATCAGTCCTTGTTGAATAAATGTATTAAATTATTTTTAGAAAATCTTACTGACCCCAAACTTTTAAACAGTAATGTAAACGTAATTTCTATTATAAAATGTTTGCATATATTATTATGTTATATTATATAAAAATAATTATATTGTGTAAAAATGTTTTGTTAAAAACAAAAAAATTTTGCTACTGGTCAAAACTATTTATATTTATAATAAATATTACAACAATATTGAAAAAAATAATAATAATTTATTATGAGTAATAAAATGTGACACTGGACCACAAAACCTAATAATAGTCATAAGGGTCAAACATTTAAAACAAACCCAAACCATGGAATGTAAGGGTGAAATCACCTTTAAAGCTGTCCAAATTAAATACTTAGCTATATATATATATATATATATATTACAAAATATGCATTATCAAAAATTAAAGTTTTGATATATTTATGGTAGATCATTTACAAAATATTTTCATTTAACCTGA
Organism: Enteromius anoplus; assembly: GCA_032359395.1. Lineage (NCBI taxonomy): Eukaryota > Metazoa > Chordata > Actinopteri > Cypriniformes > Cyprinidae > Enteromius > Enteromius anoplus. The sequence goes on from JAUMHG010000079.1 coordinate 6,662,227, forward strand.
TCTTGACTTAATATCCTAATGATTTTTACCTTGAAAGAAAAATCCATCATTTTGACCGATTCAATGTATTGTGCGCTACTTAAGCCTGGTTTTGTGATCCATTTGTGTGTCAAACAGTCCTGTAACTGAATCTGTAACAAGTATTTAGTTCTTGTAAATGTTTTATGAGGGTATTGAAAGCCTTAAACAATTTATTTATTATTCTCTTACACTTTTTTTAAGTACAGGAGCTTCGCCATCCAAGATATCTTGCTCACTATTAAACCCCCAAACGCATAAATAAGTGATTGCTCAGTATAATGTGCACTACTGGCTAGTGTGTTTTGGAGAATTTACAGCTGCACACTCTGCTGATCCCCTTTTTACCCTCCTACTGTAATTTTATGACTGTACGAGTCTCCTGTGTCTGTTTGCAGACCATTACAACTCTCTAACTGGCTCCCTGCGCCTCATCACCATCAAGCCTATGGCTGCCCCACTCAACTATTCCTATCCTGACTCGTCCAATCACAGCCAAGACTCTGTCATCCTGAACGGAGAGGTGAGCTCGCTGTCACTGTGGAGATGGGTCGCCTCATTAGGAGGCGTTTATTGTTGATTTATTTTTACCTGTTGTGAGTGCTTGTCAGTTTACTGGGCAAACCCACACAAAAGCTGTTCCACACATTTTCCCTCTAGATCAGCAAAAAAGATTTTATTTAGACTCACTGCCGGGCAGCCGAGTAGCACAAAATTTGAGTAAATAAATAACATGAGAATTTTACCTGCAGGTCAACATGGGACTGAAGCAGAAGTCAGATATCGAGCATTACCGGAATAAGCTGAGGTTAAAAGCTAAAAGGAAAGGTTACAGTGATGGGCCGGTCACTAACAGCAGCGGTCACATGTACAGCCATCGAGACCGGCTGAGGAGAGAGAATGCTTCCCTGGACCTGGAAGATCTGAGGGGGCCGAAGGAGGACAGGAAACCCTCCACTTATGTAAAGTACCGCAGGAGGTGGGCGGAGAATAAATCCCTGCTCTTAGTCATCCCAAAATATTTGGAGGAAATGAAGCCAATTGCATTTTCTTAGATACAGGATATAAAAATAAAAAAAAAATCTATTTTAAAAAAAAAGTGGAATTGATTCAGATACAGTGTATATATGTTAAAATCATGTGGCGAATGTACTAAACAGGTAAGGCACTTTTGCAATATAATATAATATAAAATAATATTGTTAATAGTTTTGTTTATTTACAAACAATTAAAAAACATTAGTATATGTAAGCAGTTCTATAAATTATATCATATTATAAAAATAAAAAAATTATTAATTTATTTTCAATGGCAAAACTTTTTGTTTTTAGGACAAATTTGGAAAAATTATAATTTAGTATTATTAAAATAAAAATATTGTAGATGGTCTTGATTGTTTGAAATTCAAGCATTTTTTTATAAAACAATATTTAAAAAAATTGTGCTAAATAAATTTATCATACTTAGTTTTTTATTATTATTATTATTAATAATAACTTATTGTGTTTTGAAGGAAGTTTATGCATTTCTTTAAATAAAAAAATAAAGTGAAAATAGCAATGTTTTGAAATTTCAATTAATTTACAATATTTTTTTTTTCTATTTGCATATATTTTCAAATGTACTTCATTCCTGTGATGTAGTAATTTTCTGTTTAAATAATAATAATAATTAAACAGAAAACGTTTATAACATTATAAATGTCTTTACTGTAGCTTTTAATCAGTATAATACATGATTGCAGAATAAAACTATCCTTTTTTTCTTTTATAAATCAGACCAACTCATACTTTTGAACAGTTATGTATACATATACGTTTTTCAGTGTTTGTGCCTTTGCATAATTCGTTTTATTGAACTGTGTGCTTAAATAACAGTTCATGCAAATAAACAACCGCATTCATTCTGAGCAGACTCTCCCTATGGCATGAATAAAGAGCTCTTTAATGAGCTGAAATGCTCTGCTCCAGTGCTTGGAAATCAATATTTCATTGTGTATAAGAATAAAAATAAACCACAATGTAAAATTAACCATGATTCGTAAGACAATACTGAACTTTTGAACCATTCCTTCAACAGTGACTCCCACAGGGAACCTGCATACTGGAGCAGGCAGTCTCTGAACACCCCGAGCCCTGTAGAGACAGAGATGGACATGCTGGTCATGAGGGAGAGATCCAGGAGAGGCATCCGGAACAGCGGCTACGATGTGAGCACTGCTAGCTTCTTGCATCATGGGGACCTAAATCCCTGATATAAAGTCTACTGCTGTAGTCTTTCCACACGCCGCATGTCATTCCCAGTTCAGGGAGCAGCCGGAGATTCTTTTTGCTTTAGTAATGACTCTCAGCTCAAGTTTGCTTTAAGGCTTAAATGAAGGCGATTACCTTTAGCTCTAACTTTAAACCCAGTTTATGACGATAAAGAGATGATGGTAGCCGGTGCTCTAAGCCTGAATTTTGCCCACATCAGCAAGAAACTGAGCAAAACATCATTTAATGTAGTATATAGAAATGTACAGTGCACACATACAAATATATTTTTATTTTGGATGTGAGTATAACCACGATGAATCGATTTGACAGCACCAATATATATTTTTGATTACATAATGTGTGTATTGTGTATATTTATTATGTATATAAATAAACACATAGTATTTTTTTTTTACATTTAACAATATTTACATGTATATTTACATATTTATATTTTATTTTATTTTATATACACATATATTTAATATATAAACTTTTATTTTGGATATGATTAATCATTTGACAGCACTATAAATAGAAAACAATTACAAATCAATAAAAAACATATTGCATGTAGATAATTTAAGAATCTACAATTTTTTTTTATTGTAATAAGAAATTAAAAATATAGTTTTCAATTTTATTTTTTGTATATATATATATATATATATTAGATAATTATTTATAAATGTATTTATCTTTTTTATTTGCCAAAACGTGTAGGTAACTGATGTTTAAGGTTACAGACATTAGAGAAAAACTAAAAGAAGTTTAATAATTAGTAATTCATATATTTTGTTTCATAGATTTCGATTGGAAATGTGATATTGGATAATGGCCATGATTATGCAGAGCTTTTAAAAGCGTATCCAGTCTAGGCCTTCTCAGAACAAGTGATTTAAATTCTTAATTAAAAAATTAAAAATGAATAGACATTTTCAGCACTTTGAAACATTTCCACCTGACAATTTTTAACAAAAAACAAGTAGAATATTTAACTAGACATTTGATGGTGTCATTACTGAACCCACCGTAGGGTGAGCCCGAGCCATTTGAAGAGACAGATGTGGACCGCCTTTTGAGTTCCTTGGGTTTTGGTGGTGGTCACCAGGTCAAAGGTCACTCCGACTCTTCTACCCTGAGTTCGCAGCCCTCGATCGATGAAGTGAGGCAGCAGATGCACCTCCTCTTGGACAACGCCTTTGGTCTGGCCTCTGCAGAACCGACCCCGAGCAACCACCATCACCATCACCACCACCCTCACAGTCCATACAACCCCAGCCACGGCAGCCCTTACCTGGACGGAGTTACCAGCGCACCTGGGACTATGAACCACCCTAGTGGAGCTCTACAGCGTGGCTCCTCCTTTGGGCCGGATATGCACCAGTGTAGCCTCCCCAAACCGGTGAGTGCCATTCTTCAATGCCACTCGTGGTTCCAGTTCATTTGATTCTTTGTCATGATTTGTGGCATATAGGGTGATATGGTGATATATGTCAGCATATGATTATTCAGAAAGTTCACAGGTCCTTGTGCTTGGGTCTGCAGGGGTTTAGGTTTACCCAGCTGCCTGATATGGGTTTGGGGTCCCCGCCACCCCTCATCCCTCCAAGAGGCGGAGCCCCACCTGGAACTTCACTAAGATGGTGAGAGAAACCGCAAAATACATATTCATAAGCATAAAAATTTATTACAAATATATAAATAAACTTAAATATATTTATATTTTATTATCAATTGATAGCATTTGCGTCCATCTGCACAAAACTATTTTTTCATATTTTAATTATATAGATTTAGCATTTTTGGAGTATTTTATATTAATTATATATATATATATATATATATATACTGTATATATATATGGGTTTTTGTACATTTAGTTATGTTGTTTAGAGTGGTTTTGTATAACAGCTTTACCTACAAGGTACATATTATATGGCCAAATGTGTCAGTAATCATTTGAAAAAATTTATAAATAAATAAAAATTATATATCAAATTTGGAAAAAAACTAATCAATCAAGAAATGAACATTTAGCATGTAGATGTTACAACCGTCCTTAATGTAAACAAATTAAAAATGATTTATTAATACTTTTTTATGAGAAATTAATTATATTAAAATTGTTGTCATTTTAAATTATTAGTTACTTAAGTATTTATTTTGCTTGTTTATCAAAATTCTTATTAATGAATTAGGTTTTAAATTAATATAAATAATCTAACAGCAAATACTTTATCCACATGTGAATAGTTATATTATATTCATAATTTACTCTTTTTTATTAAATTTTTTTTTATTAATTAATATTTTTTTTCTAAATACTTTATCAGTTTCTCTGGTGATCATTGACTGTCACTTAAGAGGTAGATTTAGTGGAAATACATTTCCAGCTGTTGTTTATGAACATGGAGGCTTCTGTCCCAACGACTAGGTTTTTTGCACATTTTTTTCCCCCTGACAGTGTCATAGCACATAGCATCACAGCATCACAGTGCCAGCGTTATTGAAATGAGCCTCATGTATATTTATATAAGCTTTTTTCCTCTGAGATGCTGTGGCTGGCATGCATTAAAGGTGCTTTGCACGGTTGTCAGTGCTGCTGACTGCATTGAGGTGTGTTATGCGGCTCTGAGGCGATGCCTGCCAGCGTTGCCCCCTGGTGGTTTGATCACATTATAACAAGACTGCTTCCTCTCTTCTCACAGCTCCACACCAGACATGAGTCTGAAGCCTCGCGTCTCTGAGGCCTCAGAGATGAGTCAGCACAATGGCACCCCCTACCTGCCAATAAGCCGAGCTCCTTTCCCTGCTGTCACCGTCGACGAGTCTATGACAAGCTACTCAGGTCAGTGTGCTTGGTAAACATCATTATAATAACACATTTTGAATCTTATTTTGGTGTCAAAACCATTTCCCTCTCAACGTTTACAGGAAACCCAATGACAGCAGTATATGCCATATCTGCCAACCGGCCTGGCTACTCGGACTACTTTGTTCTGTCTCCACCGTCCTCCTACAGGAGCCCATCTTGGATGTCCTACCCTCCAGAACCAGAGGACCTTCCACATCAGTGGAATGACACGGTAAAGGCAAGCTCTGTTTCTATATACAGTTCCTCCAGCGTGACTAACCCTACCCGATGACTCCTAACACATCTGGTATTGTGACCTCATTACTTTCACATCTTGTTATTATCCTCTTAGAATCAACAGCCAACCTTTATTCATCTGGGTTGTCTGTGTTGTGCTGTCTTAGAAGTAAATGTCATTTTCTTGCTTTTGAAAATTTCTTACAGAACCAGTGTCACCTGGAGACCATCTGCTGAATTGGAGTCCTTTCTGATGTTGAGCAGACACAGTAATTTACCAGGGTACTTTGTTTTAGATTATTTAATATATGCACAGCTACAAGAGCTGATTATAAAACACACACACACACACACATATATTGGAAATTTAAAATAATAATAATAATAATTGGATACACTAACAGTCATATGTTTGGAATAATTATGTTTTCAAAAATATTTTTTCAAAACACTCTAGGCAGCATTTTTAATCACAAATTAATTACAAACAGTAATATTCTGAAATATTATAACAATTTAAATTAACTACTACATTACTAGGGTTTTTACTGTCTGGATCCTTTAGAAATCATTACAATATGCTGATTTGGTGATCAGTTAAATAATTATTGTAAGAGATCAGTTACTAATGGTTCTTTGTATTATTATAATCAATGCTGGAAACAATTCTTGCTTTTAAATAATGTATTATTTTGGTGTAATCCCTGATACATTTCCCCCCAGTTTTTTTTATAAATACAAATGTTAAAGAATATCATACATTTGAAATAGATTTTTTTTGCAGCATTATAAATGAAGTTGTTTTTTATTGTTTTAATAGTTTTTTTATTTAATTGAATGAAATTGAATATAGTTGAAAGTTGAATATATATAAAGTTGAAAGTTATATATACATATATATATATAAATATATATATACACGTGCACACACATATATTCATTTATTTATTAATTAATTAATTTATTTTTTCTTTTCAATTTTAACAGACTTTTAAATGGTAAATACACATATATTTATTTATTTATTTAATTATTATTATTTTAATTTTAATTATTTATTTTAACAGACTTTTTAATGGTAATTATACAAGAAATTATTAAAGATTTTACATTTTAAATAATTATATAAACAAATACTTACACAACAACATTTAAAAAAAATTCTACATTGTTTTATTAAAAACATTCTACATGTTTTTTTTTTTTCTCCCCCTCATGTTGAGGCTGCACTGTTCCTTTAAGAAGCTGCTATATGGTTGTGTCTTTCAGGGATTGAACCACCAAAAAGAATCGTCGCCTACTCTGAAATTTTGGATTCAGCGGCCCCAAACAACCACAACGCTCGGCCGAACGGCCAACCAGACCCACAAGCCACAAACTCACCTGCCAGCCTAAGCAAGATGCAGCACCCGTTCTAAATCGACGTCTACAGTGAGGGTAAATCACCACAACAAACCACAGGTCGCCTCACTGGCCAAAACTGTGTTTTCTTAAAGCTTTTTCAAACTAAGAAGTGTTGTATCTTATGCAGGTGGGTTTATGAGTGTTTTAAGCACCCGAGTTACTAATAACGAAAAACTAAAACGTTTTTTTTTTTTTCCTTGCTTTATCGATGCCTATCTGTGTCTTTTGCTCTCATTCATGCATTTTTTAAAGAAACGGATATAATTGCAGACGATTCGTTTCGTGCACTCCATACAGCTTACGAGAAAAAAAAGCTACGATGAATGATGTAAAAGAAATCAAAAAAATACTATAGACTTTTTTCTTTTCTTTCAAAAATGCCATAGTTTATGCTGTAATAAAGTGTTTCACGATGCACAACTATTCATGAAAGGCATATAACGTTTAGGTTTGACGTGGAAAGATAGCCATAAAGGTTTAGTGGACGAAGAGATTGATAAATGATGAATAGACGAAGGGATTCATATTTTTACTAGCCTTTTTGTAACTACTGGAACAGTAACTATAACTACGTATTTTATTGCCTTATAAAAAGGTACCAATATATATATATATATATATATAGGTATAAATGAAATAAAATATGCAGCATATACCAAAATTGACTTAAAATTTGATTTAGAATATAATGATCATATAAAATCTAATTAAAATTGTAGCATACTATCTTTATACGACATAAATTCCCTATAACTAAGCAAGTACGGTGTTACAGGAGTAACATTGGCATGTGTTCTTAAGAGAATGAGTCTTATGCATGTAGTCTGGACATATGATTCATAAGGGCTTTGTATGTCAAGTAAGTCCAATATTTTCTTTGGGCAGTTATAGGATGGAAATCTATTGTAAAAAGGTTAATCACAGCAGAAGTATCCCATTAAATAGACGCTACCTGTCAATGTACTTTACAAACCTTTGTTTTATTTCTTTTTGGGGGGATCTTGATTGGATCTTGAAAATGACATGATGTGTTGTGTAAATTATTACAAATGCCACTACTGTTTGATTTGTGTTTAAATAAATGTTGTCCTTTTCGTTTAACTTCGGTGGTGCAGGGGATGTGCAAATATCTATCATGTAATTGTTCCTTTTAAAGCATTTTCTTTTCATATTTTTATATTAATTGAATCACCCTTTTTTGGCCAGCAATGGAGGACATTCTGCTAAAAACTGTAAAATATTGTGCTTTAAAATGTAAAGAAAAAAAAAATGCCTCGTTGTGAACCTATGTGAAAAAAAATTGTGTAATATTCATTATGTGTACATCATCATAACAAATAAGATCTTGACTTCTTTTCCTACTTATACAACACTAAACAACTCCACATTTATCAAATGTACTGTATATTTTCCTTCGTTACTGTAAAAAATAATTCGCTTTAAATGTTCTACTTGTTATTTTCTTTTCTTCCTGATTATTTTATTCAGCGTAACATGGAAAATAACCATCATTATAATGGTTTAACGTTTTGAAGGACTCATTTTTTGTGGGTTGCACACTGAATCAAATCTAATAAAATTAAGAAACATTTGATCATTTAAAAAAAAAAAAAAGATAAAATGTCTTAATATCGTGTGCAGCGTCTTGTTTTTGAATGTAAACAATACATATTTGCTAGCCTAGCTTTGCTTAGCGTTCCACTAGAGGGCATCACTCCCCCTTTATTTTAGTTCCCCACTGCAACCAATACTTCCTCCGCTACAAAATCATTCCTGGCATTGATGGAGCGGTTTTTATTTACTTTGTAAAATCCATTATGTCCCCTAACTCTACTTTAAGCACATTTCGAGCCGTATTTCCAGCTGTGGATATTAAGTGCTGTCCCTTGTTTCTATCCCCTTCCCTTGAGGGGATCCATTCACTCACATCTACCTGCCAAGGTGTCTTTCATCGGCCTGACTTGTGGACTGTCCGGGAGGGCAGCTGTCAGACCGGCTGAGGTGAGCTTCTCTAACGACGCAGGGTGCTGCCGGAGGGTAAAAGCGGCCTGTCCACTTCGATCTCATCCGTGGCCCTTTATCTGTGACAGCAAAGCCATTCAGAGCCACATGAGTCGCATCAATCACTGCAGGGACGAGGCTTCTGTCTCTCCCACGTGTCTGGCAGCATTTCAAGCACTAATCACTGTTCTCTTATATCGCAGGTACGTTAAAGCTAACGTACGTAGAGTAAATGGATTTTTAGTCATAATTCACGCCAAACGGCTTACATTATGACTATAGGCTGGCAATTATTTAGTTTAATGGTGACCAAAGAACACTCTACTTAGGTAGCAAAAACTACTAATTAGCAACCAACAGGATTTTAGTTTGAGTGCGTGTACACAGAGCTAACTTACACAATAAAACTAATTTAAAATGTTTAGTGATAGAAATTGTTTGATTGGCTGGTGAGATATGATAATTGATTAGATAATGCGAGCCAGGTGTGTTTGATTATCGTTACGCTAAGTTACTCCCGAAACTTGTTTTTTTGCAAAACGTCCCAAAAATCACGTTGTTTCATTTTTCATTCCTATTAATCTCAATTGAACTGCCGTTTTTTGTGTTGGTTTGTTGGTTTGTTTTCTGACTAGGTTAAAAAATATATAGTTCTTGAAAATGTTATATTTTCCAAAACCTTATTAAACCAACATTAATTTATTTATAGGAACTACATTTTTACTAAAGATTTGTCTTAACTCATATATATATATATATATATATATTGTAATTTTATATA
>JAUMHG010000079.1:6674184-6691292 GCA_032359395.1 Enteromius anoplus
TAGACCTTACAGCTCACAATGCATGTCAGAGCAAATGAGAATCATGAGGTCAAAGGAACTGCCTGAAGAGCTCAGAGTCAGAATTGTGTGGCAAGGCACAGATCTGGCCATGGATACAAAAAAAAAGTCTGCTGCACTTAAGGTTCCTGCACAGTGGGCTCCATAATCCTTAAATGGAAGACGTTTGGGACCAGAACCCTTCCTAGAGCTGGCCGTCCGGCCAAACTGAGCTATCGGGGGAGAAGAGCCTTGGTGAGAGGTGTAAAGAAGAAGGTAAAGCATGGTGGTGGCAGCATCATGCTGTGGGGGTGTTTTTCAGCTGCAGGGCCTGGACGACTGGTTGCAATGACAAGACAATGATCCTAAGCACACAGCTAAAATAATGGAGTGGCTTCACAACAACTTTGTGACTGTTCTTGAGTGGCCCAGCAAGAGCCCTGACTTAAACCCAATTGAGCATCTCTGGGAAGACCTAAAAATGTCTGTCCACCAACGTTTACCATCCAACCTGACAGAACTGGAGAGGATCTGCAAGAAGTAATGGCAGAGGATCCCCAAATCCAGGTGTGAAAAACTTGTTGCATCTTTCCCAAAATGACTCATGGCTGTAATCGATCAAAAGAGTGCTTCTACTAAATACTAAGCAAAGGGTCTGAATACTTAGGACCATGTGATATGTCAGTTTTTCTTTTTTAATAAATCTGCAGAAATGTCAACAATTCAGTGTTTTTCTGTCAATATATCTCAGCGGGATATTGTCCTATCCTAACATACTGTACTGTACATGTACATCCATACATCAATTAAAAGCTTATTCATTCAGCTTTCAGATGATGTGTGTAAATCTCAATTTTACAAAAAAAAAAAGGTCACTCACTCACACACACATATATGTATGTACAGTATATGTATGTGCACATATATGTACACGCATGCATCAACCTGAAGGACTCGGGGAAGTTAGTGAAGTGATAATCCAGCAGTGAAACTAATACTGCACAGTTCTGGCGAAAGTGGCAGCTGTGTGCGATAGGAAGCTTACTGGATGACTGCCTGAGTAATTAATAGTCAGAAAGGATGAATCTATGTTTCAGCTGCCCCACGCCGGCTCTTTGTAGACTAAGAACAATGACCCTCACCACCCGAACGCCTTCTCGGTAAGACAGAAGGCTGCTGCAGCACCTTCTAAGTTCTTTGTATCCCTTGCAATACTGAACTGTGTGCTTGACAACCATTCTATAAATATACTGAATGCAGCAGTGTTACCATTTCTTACAGATCACAGATGAAGAGAAAAAATTCAGTTAACAAGATATTTATGTTAATATAGATATTTTTTTAATACAATGCAACTTACTTCGTAGTTTCACAACATGCCCTATTATGATTGGTATTGTATTGTTGCTCATTGTGTGTTCTTTGTAAAAAAAAAAACCAATAGCTTTTTTTTAAGTTAGCCTAAACTACTGTTGTTCCACCCAAAAAAACATGTTCATTTTCTACACAAAGAAATAGATTTATAACCTGGCTACAAACCATTGAAAACAGTCCTCTTGTGAGCTACAAGGTTGTTCATCGATCCTATATGCTTTTGTTGAAACCATCTGATTTATGATTTTGTGGTGAAAAAAATCCGAGAACTTTCTGACACATTCAAGGCCCAAAAAGGTAGTAAGGACATCATTAATATATGTCCATGTGACATTAGTTCACCCTTTATTTTATAAAGCTATACATGAATACTTTTTGTGCGACTTTGTTAAATCTTTCTCTTCCATGTCTGTCCCCGCCACCGTTCAGACAAACAAAGTGCACTTCCATGTGTTACCAGTAGTGTGGCAGAAATGAAACATTTCTCATTTCAGGTACTATAAGCCAGCCCAGAAACTGACATTCAAAAACACCTGCTCAAAAAGCAGTATTCACCGGGAGTAAAAAGTATGTCAATAACTGTAAATTTAATGTGCTATTTATGTGTTACAAGTGAAATAAACATTGCTCTCGATGGACGCAGTTTCTTTCACGTAGGTGTTTTGGGTGATTCATTTTCTAGTGCTTGGCTCGACTAGAAAAAGCAAGATGTCAGCTGAGTCAATGAACATCCTGATGCAACGACTAAGAAAACAACTTGGGGTTTTAATAGAATGTTTGTGAATCAAACTTAATGAAGCAATATTTTGGATTTGAACGCCAAGGACGCTGAGTAAGTGCTCTTGGTTGAGTCAGGGCGCGAAAATGTCTCATTAGTGGCACGGAAACGGAACAAATTTAGAATGAATGAACTTCTGTCTGAAATGAATTTCTGTCTGATCTCCATTCGGCATCTTCATCTTAATCGTGCCATTTTTACGCGAGCGAGTGCTGAGATTATACAGATGCCTTGTTTGGCCAGAAGCAATTCCATTTGGATTCTCTCTGAGGGCTCATTATCAAAGTCTCATCTACTAATAAGAAGGCAAGGCTATAATTATAGCTCAATATACCTGGCAGAGCTACGGCTCTGATTAAATTGTTGAAGGGCAAAATGAAAGCCTGGAAGAGGGAATGAGGTGGAGGTGGAGAGAGGATAAAAAGGCTTTCAAATGATAAAATTGTGCATAGACTGTTCCCTAAGCTGAATTTTCTTATTCTGATTGACAAGCGTTTCATGAATTACGAATTGTTTTGTATCCTGCGGGGAGCGGTGTTTACTTTGCATCTGATTAAATGTGTATTTTTGTTTGCTCTAAGAAGATGGTTATCCTAGCTGATTTTGACTAGTTCGGGCCTTTCTCTGGGATCACCAAAACCACCCAATCTTAGAAATGCAGTTTTATCCGCGGAACATTTGATTATTTGCGTCTCCGCTTATCGCAATTTACATAAATATTTGCTTGTTTGCAGACTTTTGCACCTCAGTCACTGCCTGATTCCTAAATAAATTGTAGAGAAAAGTAGGTAGAAATGTTCAATCACTTTTCGGGTTTGTGCTTAGACATTATTTTTTTTCCTGCGCTCGTGGAAGGCAATGACTCCGTTCATTTGCATGCCCGTTACTGATGCCTTATGCAAATAAGCGCTGGTGAAGTGGGTCGCAGCGTGCCGTACCTAGTGCAGCATCAGCAGTCTGACAGCTATAGACGCTCAGTCTGCTGTTTTCTCTTATCTGTCCGCTCATACTGTCCTGAACACCCTAGAAGCAGTGCAGGCACACATTTAAACACTATTACTCTACACCAATGGGAGACAAAGCAGCCCGCAGAGCACTTTTGTTTTCTGTAGCATGCAGATAGCTGTTCTATTCTGACAGGACAGCATTGTATAAAGTAGAAAGGATTATTTAAGAGGTTATTTTTCAGGTATACAGTGCCTATACAGTTACTTTAAGAAACTAGAGATACTCCCAGGCCCATGTTAATATGCGTAAGCTAATACCTGTATAACCCTCGTTTTCTCTGATCTAGTTGCTTTTTAATAATAATGACATTTTTATATTTATTTTGCAACAAAACAAGGCCAGATGCATTTCTGCATTTTTAAAAGTCTTCACAACTTTCTGTAAACATTTATTTTGAATAAGTTTAAAATACTACTTTTATTACATATACATTGTAAATTATTGTAAATTATTATTATTAATTTTAATCATTCATTTTAATTCAGATTTAACTCAGTTTGCAAAAACAAAGTTTGATTGTTTTTTATTGACAATATAATAACACTGGTATGTTTTGTGTGTGTGTGTGTGTGTGTTCATGTAAACCTAGATGACTTACCAGAATACAAACTTTACAACACGGCAAACTACACTGAATGTATATCCAACAATGCAATACAGCTGATTTTAAACCATTTTCTTTAATCATTAATCACAAGTTGGACTGCCCAAGAGATTTTTGTCCAAAATTAAATCAAGATGCAGAATGATAATTTTTCTTCCTTACTAACTGTAAAATTCTGTATTAAAAAATATGAATCATGATACAGTGTATACTAAACATTACATCTCATTCCCAAAAGGGGGCGCCTTGTGTCATTTCATCTTCGGAGAAGATGGCTTGTCAAGATGTTCCCTCCCATGATGCATCATGGTACCAAATATCCTTTTCTTCCCAACTGAATGATACAGCATGACAGCCATTTTTGCTTTATCTGGCTGATTGTCAAGTGTGAATCGATTTTCAGCGGAGGCTATTTTCTGCGACTGTAATTCTGTCACTTTTTCCATTTTCTGTGCGTCTTCTCTTCTTTGAGGAGTTAAATAAAAGCGCTGTGTCTCTTTTGCCGCTGTCTCTCTTTTAATACTATTGTGAAAGGGAGGGTTTTCACAATGAGCCTGATAGCTGAATGTATTGTGTCTTTCAGGACTGGTGAATGTCGTTTCACAGCCTCTCTCCCGACCTCTTATTCTGTCTTCCATTCTCTCTGCCTTTCTCTCTTATTCTCCCTCTCCCTCACCTTTAGGAAACAATAGATTCACTGCATGTCCCCGTGGCTGACTGTCCCCTGCCCACACACATTTTCTCTCCATCTGTCACTACATTTTCCTACCTCTTCATCTATCTCTCGGTCCATCTATCGGCTGTGACCGCCAGTGGGATAGTATGTGTGTCTCTTAGGCTCACCACCTCATGACCAGCTGCAACCTGCTTCACTGTCAGCCTTTTCTGAGTCTGAATGTTTTGTGCTATTCTTGTCCTTGTCTCTTATCTTGCTCATGGAGTTTTTCACCAGGCATCTGAAATCTTTTCCCTGGATGACTTTTAGATATCCATTTACGTCTTTGACATTAACAGGGCTTTATATGTAGGTACCATAGAGACAATAACTTTTAAAAATGTTTTTTTTAATATTGTGTGCTTAAAAATTACAGTAATGCTTACATTTTTGTATCTTTTAGTTCACTCTGGGCAGCCATGTGCAAAACGGAGTGGTAGGAAAAAGGGGAAGGGTTAAGGGGTAGAAATGGGATTGGGCCCAAATGTAAATGTTTTTGGTAAATTATCTACAAAGGTATTTTAAGCTTTTTTTTTTGTTTGTTTATTTGTTTAAATCTCTTGGTTTGTCAATATATTTTAAACCGATAATTAATTTACAAACGTCCTCACTTCCATTCTTTTTCATTCATCCTCATCAGGTGACTTGATCCCTCCCTCTACATCAATTCCACCTTCTCAAAGACATCATGGTCATGGTCCCTTGACTTACATTAGTGTAAACTGGCTTTTCATCCAGCCGTACCAGTCAAGGAGTGCTGGTGATTCCAGGCATGTTTCTCATTAGTTCTCAGTCTGGAATCATGTGACAGGGCAATCAAGCCTCCGTCATGGCTGTCCACTGGGATCTGGACACGTACTGGATCTCTGCGACCTCCATGGCCCACCGCTCTTGTGTGGTACAACCACTGTACCCCATCCCCCCCGTCCTCAAGTCACATTAAACTCAGTGTGGCCGGGCAGGGAGCTGAGTGATCGTTTTCTTGACACAGTGCTAATAACACTTACTGGACAAAAACTGCTTACACTAGATGTAACCACAGGGAAAGCGGTAACGGGAACAACCTCAAGTGGGCAATGGAGAATTGAAAAAATGGGTAAATTACACCCTAAATTGAGGTCTTAAACCTTTATTCCCCTCTCTCTCTCTCTCTCTCTCTCTCTCTCTCTCTTTCTCTTTTGCTCTTGCTGTATGTTGCAACAAAGTAAAATGTTGCTTCTTTGTTATTCAAAAAGATTACCCATTGAAATCTGCAGGCAACTGTGGCTCACGCATTTTTTTTTTTTTTTTCAACTTGGGTTTTCATTTAAAAACATTGTAGATGTGACATACAAATAGACAACCAGATATTGACAACTTATTGTGTCTTTTCTGGGGGATTATGCTGAAGAAAGCTTGGCAACTTTAAGGTCCAAGTGGAAAAAACCCTTACTATCGCTATTCTTTCACAGGATTTCTGTAGAAAATGATTTGGCTTTATGGGTAAATCATCTACATGATAAAATACTGCAAACAATATAAACATAATTGTGCAAATATTTAAGATACAACATATCTAATCTTTGTAAGGAACTTAAGATGGCATCTTGTGAAAGCGTGTTCTGAAAACAAACTGTTTCGTTATCATTGAATGTCATCTTGGTCTCCTAATCTTTGCAGAAAAGGAGAAAAGTTCATTGGGGACTTGCTTGTTTATTGTATTTGTGACTCCTTTTTAAGCAGTTTTTCCAAGCTATTGTACAGTACAAAATGCAGTAGACTAAACTTTCAATTTTAGTATTTTGCTGCTTTTTTATTACTTTTATTTTAGCTTTATGTTTGTCCGTACTTCAGTATTTATACATTTTTAAATGAACAGAGCATGTTGTTTCTGTACATTCGACCAACACACTATTTCACATGAGTTACTGAGTTGAACCTATGTGAGAAAATTCATACTTGGTTAACAGTTTAGCTCAGTCTGACAAAAGAAAAATAGAGCGGTGTTGATTTACAGTGTTGTGATGGGAGGTACTACATACAATATGGGTCCTTATGCAAGTGTAGAAGGGTCACGGTAACGTACATCCAGTTTCAGGGTTGAATAAAGACATCCTCCTTTTCCTTCTCTAGAAATTTAGTGACAGTGGGAGTTTAGATTCTAACTGTCTAAATACGTTGCAGGCAGGCAGACAAACAATAGGTGAAATAGAGGGCATAATACACTGTATGATACTGTTACTAATGGCATAAACCTTTTTATTTAGCATTTTCATTTTCAGTTTTGTGTCAAACTTTGGCAGTCTGACTCAATCTCATGAGAAACCAGAAGTAGTTTATTATAAGGTGCTGATTTTGTATGATTTGGGGAGTACAAACAAAGTTCTGATTCATTCAACCTGGTCTCATAAAAATATGTACCTCTGTGCACTTTTTGTGCAACACCCTGTTCCGCATGTTTTGCCACAGTTACCCGATAGTGTTAACAAATGCAAAACTACAAATAAAATTGCATTTGTTGATGCAACTGTGCCATTTCAGCTTCTTTTGTTAAACAGGATTCGAACCAGAGCTCCTCGTCTCTCAAGTAGCTACCTAACAAACCTAGCGTCTATGAAAACCAATTGATCTGAAGCTGGATATGTCTGCTTCTAATGTTCAAAAGCATCAGTTTTCAGATATCCCAGCATATTACTATTGTTTAACATGATATTCTTCAACTGCGTGAAAATCTAGTTTTTGTAGTCAAAAGGAATGAAAGGTGTCTCTAGTGCTTCTAGTGTTCATTTATTTTGGAAGCTGCAGTGAGATGTACTTGTTGGTACGTATTTTTAAAGTGCACCAAGGTACGTTTATGCTATGAGACCAGGTAGGATTTTTTTGGTTCACACCAAAAATTAAAAGTCAACTCGAGCCCATTGGAGCCAAAAGGACTAAAATCATATTGACTGATTGTCACCATATCAACCAGTGCTTTCTGATTACACCCTGAAAACCCTGGCTACCAGATCCTTATGCAATGCGTGAGAAAGTTTATTTTGGCAGACACATGAAAAAATAAAACACAGCATCTTACTCATCTCTAGTGTTTAGTTAATATGGTTTGGGAGGAAAAAAGGAAGTGGACTGTAATCCAATGTTTACAGAAATGCCAAGAGTTGTTTGTGTGTCACTTTAGCTCCCTTGTGCACTTTTGAAATTTTCCCTACAAAAACAAGCCACCAAACCTCATTAAAGCAGCAGACGAGAACTGACGCAACTGGCAGGTCTTTTGTGGTGTCGCATTCAAACATCAGCGAGGTTCTGCATCATGGGACAAATGCATTAAAACCTTTTAATAAAACACAGGAGTAATCCAAAGTGAAGCTACAGTGTGTAATTATATATTCAGATTCTAGATGTGATCAACATTTACACTTGCGTTGTATTTAATGTAGCCTATATGTTTCTTTTCAATTTGTGATCGCAGATAATGGGTGATTCGCTCGGATGCTTTACAACCAGGATTACAGTCCATGCTCTGGAGCTACAATTCAGTAGGCTAATTAGCAAAAGAAGAGAGAGCATGACAGTCTAATAGCACAAAATTGCCCCTATTTTCTGACAATCTCACAGTAATTTAAGTAAAGAATACCAAGCAGCCAAATTATTGTTGTTTCAGCTGAGAGAGGACTAGTAATGATCCATGGCCCTTGTATCAAAACCACAACATGTACCTGGGACAAAACAACCCTAAATGATGATCACTACAAATCACCCAGTTATGACATCTCTGTGCTCTGGAGACGGAGGTTTGTGTGCTTTTAAGACACATATTATTATGTTTTGATTGCCTTATTGACTCATGTCTAGTCCAGACCAATTTTTTGAGGCTTCTAAATATGTGTGCTCTTGTACTCTGCACTTGCAGATATTGACAATTAAAATGATTACTTTCAGGGTTTTTTTGTGTTTGTTTTGTTTGGTATACTGTATATATCATTCATTCATTATTAAATTAATTCAGTTATTTTATTTTTGTGAATACATATATTTATTTTTTTATTCATATTTAATTCATATTAATCTTATATATTAATATGGTGTGTTCTATTTGTTTTATTCATTTTTTATTAATATATTTATTAATTATATTTTATTAATACATTTATTCATTCTACTTTATTCATTTTTCTTAAGTAATAATACATTTATTTTATTCAAGACTTGTATTAATTCATACTTTTATTCATGTTTTACTCATATTTTATTAGTTATATTCAGTTATTTTACATTTTTGTATTTGAATACATTTCTACATCAGTTTGCAGTAAGTTATTTCTATTTATTCACTATTCACTCATTCAGCCTATAACAATTATTTCAATTCATGCTTGACATTTCTCACATCCTGTTTTGGCAGGAACGGGGTTTGTACTTGTGGCAAAGGTTGTGTGTGAGAAACATCTTGTGATTCTGAGTCCAAACCAAACGCTTTTACGGCCTCCGGCACCCCCTTGCTCCGAGTGTCAGGGCTAAAGCGCTAAAATGGAGAAAAATGCACCTTGCCCTCATATTGAACACATAAATCATCAGAGCATGGGGGCCTTGACTGCTGTTTTCTTTCCCTCTAATGGATCCCTCATTCCACACCTCTTCTCCTTCAGCTGAGGATCAGTAAAGATTCAGTCAGCTGGGTGTGAAAAACACCCTGGGAGATGATCATTATCTAGATCATCCTAGTTCCCAGATGCTCCGAGTAAATTGGTACACTCTGTGTTTTTAGCTCATACATTTTCATGCTATCCTTAGGATGTTACAAAATATATGCTAGTTTTTCTAGGGTGGAAAAAATATTTTTATGAAACACAAATATAATGCATATTTCATATACAGGGGTCAGGCTGGTTTACTGACTACTGTATATAAAACAGAAAAACTCTTCTGGAACATATATATACTGTATATGTGTGTGTGTGTGTGTGTGTGTGTTTGTGTGAGCGAGATTTGGAAACGCACAAGTTAGTGGAGTTTTTCTGTGTCATAGTTTGGCACTAAAAAATAAAACTTAATATTAAAATTATATTGCATTCCCCCCATAAATTGAATTGTGACTCAGTTTGAAGATACATTACCGCAGTCTTTGAGTCTATAATGTGTCTAAATGTGGCTAAATCTTACAGCCTTTTCTCCTCTTGTTGCCCAAACAGTGAAATATCAGATATTCAGCCTTTCAGAAATAACAGAGCAACTCACGTATTGATTGTAATACCTGTGATATTGTGATTTCATAAGTAACACACCGGGAGCAGTGGCGGTTCTACACGCCTAGGGAGGCCCGTGCCTCTGTAGACATGTCCCTGGCCACCCCTGTGGCCCCCCTGTGCTGACCACATAAAAAAGTATGAATTTATTATGATTTTACACACGAAAAAAGCGCCAAAAGTGGAACTAATGCGATGCATCGTTCTACAGATGTATAAATTAGAACGGCGTTTGTTGTCATTGAAACCTCGGGTTTTTTCAGGAAAACTTTTTTCCCCTAACTGAAGCCTATTCAAAAACGGTCATTGGCCGCTGCAGTGGTTTAAGATTAAACCAATCGGCTTAACGCCGTCTACAGCGAGCCAATGGCCGCGGCTCCGCCGAAGCTCGCCTGGGGGGCGTGGCCGCATTTAACGCTTGCAGCACGGCAAGGGACGCAGTACTCGTTCATGTGTCTCAGGGAACCTGGGTTACGGAAGTAACCTGTACGTTCCCTTTCGACACTTCACTCGTACTGTGTCTGCTAAAACGCTATGGGAACACAGATCAATCCCGCCGTGCTGTAAGCGTAGAACGACCGAAGCCTGACAGCAGACCTAGGGGACCTTTGTTGTCATTTTTTAATGTGCCCCTCTGGTTAAACACTGGCCCCTTCTTGGCCCCCCTAGTAAAATTTGTCTAGAACCGCCACTGACCGGGAGCAATTTAATCCAGTGGAAATAGCAAAATGGACTCTTGAATATTAATGGTTTCATTCTTTCAGCAGACAGTAATTTGCAGCACAGCCTGTTGTTGCAGGTAAAGCAATATTTGATGTAGTCTTGGTCATTTCCTAGTTTTTTTTTTTGTTTTTTGATAGTAGTATTAGTAGTTGTATTCATGGTTTTAGAGAAAAATTATGTCATACAGCCATCATTTTGCTACCAAAGTCTGATGAACTATTGCAGTTTTTTAGGACCTATTTAATTTACTGGTATGTACAACTGTAAATTTATGAAGCTACGAGAATACTTTTTTGGGATTCTTGTGAACAGGCACTGAAGACTGAAACGGTAGAGAAGAAATCGTTGACTAAAGCCGTTATTTAATTGTTGAAAGTCGTTGTTGAATAAAGTCATTAAAAGTATTCTTGTGGCTTTATGACCTTGAATGTGTCAGTTCCATTGCTGTCAATGCAGGATCAGAAAGCTTTTATTGCAAGTATTGCAATAAATATTGCAAATTTGTGTCTTACTGGTTTGGAATGAGAAGAGGGTGAGTTATTAATGACAGAATTTTTGTTTTTGTTGAACTAACCCTCATGTTGCATTCTGGTGCTTTTGACCCAGGGGTATTTTTTCCCCTCAAAATGCTACTTAATGTTATCGAATTGGACTAAAACCTAGTCACATAACAACTTCCCCAAAATGTTGTAATTTTTTCCCCTCCAAATTTGTTAGATGTGTGGTGTTCCTGGTCAAGAATGACCGGCCTACAAATAATTGCTTATACATTATGCTATATTACCAAATGTTGGAGTTATTCTTTTAGCAAACCTTTCAGTTAGCACAAGTTTTGTGTTTCCTTTTGGGAATGATTGATCATATAATTTTATTTTTTTTTGAATGGATGAATATTGCAAAAATTATCCACAAATAATGTGTTTTCACTCAAAGACTGAGGTGCATTAGTTAAAATCTGTAACTTCTACAAACAATCATTTGCAACAAAAAAACGTTCAGAATGTTCATATTGTATAAAAAATAGGCTGACAGAACAATGAATCCAAGGCTATGTCCACACAGAAGCAGAATATGGTTTTAAATCCTGTTTTGGAGGCCTTAATACGGTTACGTTCACACACAGTTCTGTTATTTTTAAGTGTGACAACCGCATTCTGTAACCAAACTCACACCTGTAATTTTTCAGAACTCACAACAGCATTCTCCGAACACAGGCGCCGTGTGAACGGAACTGGACAACTAGTTGTCTATCACGTCATACACTGACTGTGTACATGCATCTATCGTGTGCTACGTGTTTCATGTGTGTTTTCGGTAACTTACAGTAAAGGAGAAATAGGCTCTGTGTCACCTTAAAATTTTATCTCGTAAATTTTCCACCGGAGCCGGAACCGGAGTTTTGTGGACGTCGCCATCTTTGATAATAACTTCGGTCACTGTCGCTATGGTTAGGCCCGGATTAACATGAACAGGGGCCCCTAGGCTACAGTTTGCTGTAGGCCCCCCCTCCCACACAGGGTTAGCTGCATTTGCAGGTGGGATTTCAGCAAGTTTTAAAAAACCTGTTAATTTGGGGATGTTATTCAAGAGAACTTTGTCTCGATGGGCTTTTCCGCGTTGCGCCTTGCGCTTTTGAGCACCGCTGTCATATTTTCGGTCACACATTGTATATGCCTATATGATTCGCCTGTTAATATCTTTGTTCAACTGTGGCGTGGGTGACGTGTGTCTGACGTTTATGTACTGAAGGCGGATTTGCCTCACTCAATCAGTGTCCGCTTATTGAAATGTTTATTTTAATCCAAAGGATATTACGTTTTTTCTTTCTTTTGACCAATTGGGGCCCCCCTGGGAGACGGGGAGCCATATAAAGCCTGTGCATTGATCCGGCCGTGGCTATGATTACGGGTAAGGAATACGGGCTTGCCTCTCGTTGCACGTTCATACATACAGAATTCTGTGTGAACGAGACCTGTATATAAAATACGGTTGTCAATCCCAAATACAGGACTGACAACGTATTCTGCTGCTGTGTGATTGAAGCCCAAGATTTGGTGACAATCTAGCATAACAAGAAATTTGCAAGCAATTCTGAAAAGGCCAGTCATTTTTGTACCGGGAACACCAACGTAAGTATGGATGATTGTATAGTTATAATTTGCATTCGTCGTTGTTTTCCCCCTGTTGTCTGAACAGTCCTATGCCCCATTTTTGGGTTACGAACCCCTGGAGCCAGTGATATAGTATTATTACATATTTCTGCTTCAGTGCAAAAACAACACTCAAACATCTCACTTCGGCTAATGATCAGCATATAAAGAGACACAAAGCCTTGCAGGGAATGACAGGTCAGCCTTACACCTGAAGTCCCTGCGGAGCCTTTGACGGGGACATTGTGCAATCAGAAAGCCCTGTACTTAACGCCAACACATACTGGTGCGAATTGGCTGACACCCCGCACCATCCAACGGTTTCAGATGCTGCAGATCATTAAAATAATGATGGATATCACAGTGAAGGGCATATACGGCACCGCAATCCAAGCTCAGTGATTTATTCACATTGTTGATAAGCACACTTTCAATCTGTCGTCACACTAAAGTTGAATCACCTAATGTGAAATTGAAATAAGTCCACTGAATATATCAGAGTTGCAGCGAATGACATTACTATGAAACTGGAAATAAAATAATAGGCAAGAACAAGTGAATTTCAACCCCCAAAAATCTCAAAGCTTCACAGAAATATTCAATTTCACCCACACAGTATGTCTAAACATCAGTAGGTGATAACATTTCCCATTCTGTGACAGTTTTATTCCATATCTTGCATTAAATTGGATTCTGCAGGAATGTATTGGAAGGTTATGAGGAGCAATCTGAAATCGCTTCAAGGCTGCTTTGTTTTTTCTTGGTGTTTTTCTTTCTTTTTAAATCTTACTCGCTCCAATATTCCTTCTACAAGGTGAAGCACTTGAGATATCAGTAAAGAGACCGCTACGCCCTGGGTATCTCCAAGGTGCAGTTCAATAAAGTTTCATTTTTGTGTTTCATTTTGTAAGAAGCCAAGGGCTACGGAGAACATCAGCTTGACGGCGGCAGAATCTCTTGGTGTGAAACACAGTTATAAAAATAAGGAAAGAAGTGACTCATGACACATTGTGGCAAAATTATATTTCACAAGCAGCGTTGCAAAACTCATATCCCGTGCCAGATGTCGCTAGCCTGTAGTTTGTCTTCCGGAAAAGTCTTGTTGGCAGATTTTGGAGATTTATAGGGCACCTAAGCGTGATGTTTGTGCTTGTAAGCTATAAACTACAGACAAATTACCCCGCATTTCATCATCAAATGATAGAAGACATTCGACATAAATCTGGCAAATAGCTTCCAAGCTCAGATTCATCAAAAACCAGCTTTGTAAGGTTTTTCAATTATTTGATGATGAATATGTTCAAAATAAAGACCTTAGAATGAGTAATGTTGCTTGTGAATTAACTTAAAGGCACGATGACAGAGGAAATGAAATGGCCTAAACCTGAACTTTTGCTTAATTCATCTCCATTAGCGCGAAGCTAGTCTTTGCCTTTGTGTTGAAGCAAACTGTCTTTCAGTGTCAGGCAAAATAAATAGGGCAAGGTAAACAGCCTGTATAAAGTAAAAAGCTTTTATGTGAAGATAAGATTTTGTGTTTGCTGTTTTGGGGATTTTTTATCAGTATGTGTTTGTTTGTAGTGAGTATGTGTATAATTTAAAAATTGATAAATTTATAAGATGAGATTTAAATTATTTTTTGTTCATTTTCAAATTGCAAAAAATTTACAACAATTACGAAATTGCAAAAAAAAAAAAAAAAGACTTTTAAGTATTCTTAAAAGTCCAGGCACTTTGGAAGTCTGTGATTCAAATATTAAGAAATAAATTAAATAAAAAAACAAAAACAAGGATTAAATAAATTTTTGACATTATTACAGAGCGAAACAATTTTCTGTTTATTTTAATTTCACCAAAGCATGATGTTTCTGCTTGTAAGCTATAAACTACAGACAAATTACCCTGCATTTCATCATTGAATGATTGAAGACGTTTGACATGATTTTGGCAAGATGAGATTTAAATCAGATTAAAAAAAAAAATTCTGTCATTTTCAAAGTGCAAAATGACAAAAGTCTGAAATTGCAAAAAAATAAAAAATATAAATAAGCAATGCAAGCAATATTAAATTAAACAATTAAAAAAGTAGATGTAAAAATAGAAGTCATAATGTAAAATAATATTTTTTACAATGTACAGTAGGCTCCAAGAGTCCAGGCACTTTGGAAGTTTGTATCGTACATTCAAATCTAATTCTATGTAAATCTATGTAAATTAGAAATAAATTAAATAAACTAGAAAAATACAAGAATAAAAAGACATTTTTGACGTTATTACAAAACGAACCAATTTTCTGTTTATTTTAATTTACTAAATAATAAAAAAAAGAAATTAAATGTTATTTATATTTACATTTAGCCATTTTGCACACGTTTTTTCCAAGGTGACTTACATTTAAAAGTAATTGATCATGTAAAGTCCTGAATGATTAAACTATTAAACATTCTAAATGGAATCATCTTTTCTAGTGATCTCAGATTCAGTTGTATTAAGATGGAGTGTAAAACTCTTTGTTGATTATTAAAATATGTTGAATTTAGACTCTTTGTCAGAAAGAACTGCATCAGAACTTTGGCTGTTTCTTTAAAAACTCTAGTTCTTCTTTAAAGGCTATGGGCATGATAAGTGTCCCTAAGGAATTTACTGTAAACAGATAATCAGGGATTTCAGTTCAGCTTGTACTTCACAGACTTACAACTGTAGCGTTCAGTTGCTGCTCATATGTAGGTGTTGATGTCTGCATTTGCACATGTACTGCCAAGTAGCCACATTTTTATTTGAATGCCTGATCTACATCATCTTTGTAGAAACTGACATATAGTTGTTTTTTGGATAAGTAATTATTGTTTATGTGGCTAGCCATTGATAAAGCTCCTCTCACCTGCTTGGACCCAAACAGTAAGATAGAAATCTCACTGTATGACTCATTTCTCCAGAGAAACTGTTCATAAAAGACAGCCTTCTTGGACACAGAAGTCCAACAGAGGTGTGATAACATTTAAATTCTCTCTGTGACTTATCAAAAATCATTATCTCTGAAGGTTTGAAAAGGTCAGTGGTGAAAGAAAACAGACAATGTGGATTCAAACAGAGATAAAATATGAAAACACAATCTTCTTTTCGTCTGTGAGAAGGAACTGAGATCTAGTTTATTAAGCGTTGGATGAAGTATAATGTCTTTTGACTTACAGTGCCATGAGTTTTGAGTTTACGGTAATAATCTTTATAAAAACTAATGACGCAAAAAGAAAACTATTATAAACGGTCTGATTATTTTCTCCGTTGGTTTAATGTGGTTCTCTGTAATGAAATTGTGCATAAGAATAAGGATCCAAGTTGAGTACGGTGCCTACAACAATTTGCAAATCGGCTTAATTCAGTGCTAGATCTTGAGCATATTGAATCAAGCTTCATTTGATTGTGCGAAACATATGTTAAACGTAATTGCAGTGTTACAGCGAATCCGTTGTTGAGCTTCGAGTGACATTCGCGCAATGTAAGCCATTTGTCAAGACGTCACAACTCCAGCAAGTACAGTAATGTGAATGTAATAGTGATTTAAGCAGCCGTACCCACAAGTCTTTCAAAGTGAGATTCACGCTAATGCAGATTTATGAAGGGCGCAGTGTCCGTTCTGCGATTAGGGATGTAATGATTTCATATAGCCAAGCCAGGATTCCTGTCACGATGAGAAACCAGATACCAATTATTCATAATTAGATCCCTGTACTCACAGTGTTCTATTGGAAATCATTGTGGGTTTCTGTTGTTGTTTTCTTCCAGCAAAACTGACGTTGAGTGAAATTGGCATTGCGAATTATTGGGAATATTATTTTGGGGGATTTAACAATGCAAATTTGTTTCGCTCAAGTAGATACTCTCTCGCACTTCAGAACAGACAGCGAACTTTACATACATAATACTCTAAATGAAAGAAGATACCACAGAGGAGGATTTGTATGGACGGCGCAAAGATATTTTTGGTTAAAACTGTCTTCCTCAGCGAAAACCTCTGTTATGAATGTGTCTGCTGGACAACGGGATTAAAAGACAGAATTAGATAAAAAGCCAACGGTCCTATGCGTTCCAGGGATAATAAAAATCAAGCATGTGCCTAAACCTCAAGATAATTCACTTACTGGCCTTAAAAGGATTGCTTACTTGTAAATGAGAATTCTGTTGTCATTTACCCTTGTGTCATTCCAAGCAAACGAAACCTTCTTTTAGCAAAGCAATTCAAGTATATGGGGCCAAACGCAAAAAATTACCATACAACTGGTACATGGGATAAAATTGTATACAAGGCAAAATGCATAATCAGGACTTCATTTCCTCAAAATAATCCCAGACTGAACACGTGAAGCTTCTATTAAAGTGTTAGTTTACCCAAAAAGGAACATTTTGTCATTAATTACTCACCCTTACGTCCTTTGCGCCAAAAAAAAGTATTTTCCGTAGTGTGCAAAACGTCTAGGTTACTATCGTAACCCACGTTCCCTGAAGGAGGGAACGGAGACGTTACATATGGGAACTCGCC
>JAUMHG010000079.1:6711304-6726629 GCA_032359395.1 Enteromius anoplus
CTATTCTGAATAAAATATTGACATTTGCCATCTCCACATCATTGCATTCAGTTTTTATTCACAATTTGTTTAGTGTCACAACTGTTTTGGAATCCGGTTTGTAATAAAATGCATATTTACAAGTCAAACCAAGCTACTAATAAAATGTATGAAAATTAATACAGTAAATAAAGGTAACCTACTTTATAAGGTTATGAATGGCTTTGTTTGTCTCGCAATTCCAAATTATAAACTTAAAATGAGGAAAAAAGTCGGACTAGGCTGATACTGTATGTAGGGAACAATGTCTGAATGCTGACTTTAATTCTCAATTCTGAACAACCCTTTGACTGCCATTACAGCAAATATTTTACATTCAGCATTAATGTATGTTTCATATTGAATTAAGTAGCCTACATATAGCCTACGTTTAGAAATGTGATGCTATAATATTCGGTTTATGACAGAGAAAAATATTCACAAGATTTAACTTTTATGAAACCCATTAAACAGTTAACATTAACTGAGCAATAAAAACTATTTCTATAATTGCAAAAGGAGTTAAATGACTTTTGGAAGTCGAAGAATCGTTGTTTTCTCGGTCGTTCGGAGCGGGTTTCTCACACTATTGTGACATGCAAAGCCCGAAAAGGAGCAGGAGTAGTGCGTGATAACAAAACCATTTTAACAGGGAGAGGAAATCGCTCCATTCCACTAACATTTGCTGATCCAGTCCTAGTTTCAGTTTGTACATTGTTTAAAAAAGTTACGCTATATATTTTTTTATAGAACTATACATTATGCTTATGCTACAGTAGGTTGTGATTGTGATTGAATACAGATATTTAGTACACTGGCACAGTAATAATGACACAGTTTGATTATTATTTTGGGGGGGTGGCAGTTATGCAGTTGATGCATAAATGCAGCTCTGAAAATGCAGTTAATTCCTCATATTAAAAACATGAGCCCTCAAATCATTCCCGTGCATTAACAAGCACAACAGACGGAGGAGTTCCCAAAATCATTCTCCATGTCTCCTTAGTGCGCAGCCCCCAGTGATTATTTTCTCCTGCTGCTGCAGCTCACGGCTGTTCAAACATTCGCGAGCTCTCTTTCTCCTCAGAGCGCCTCACCAAGAATGTCAGACGTCTATGTCTAGGTTTTGTTTAAAGTCTGAATCTATTCTCTTTAAGCCTGAGCTCGGTTATCAAGGAGACCATATAGGTATTTGTCAGTGTGAATATCCTTTTGAGTAAAGTCAACATCTGAGTCTTCTGTCTCCGCGCTCGCCTTCAATCAATCTCGCGCTCCGCGGGCACGGGACTATCAACGATCCGCAATCTCCACATCTCCTCGGTGGGAATGGATACGGCGTCTCTGCTCTCTTTTATTCGTGAATGGACCCTAAAATAGACAAGTCTGGTCGATTTATGCTTCTGTTTGTTTTGTCCGCCTTTTCCAGTTCTTTGACTGCGCTTTCTCGCTTCCACTAGACTGCAAACTTGTGTTTGGACAGGCAAAGAAGCGGCAATGATGGACAAAGACGGTATGGTTGTGCTGTTAGTTTTCTTAAATGTGCTTTTCATCCATACGGATGCCTTCAGAAGAGATACCGCAGAGAGACAGTCGAGGTCCGAGGGGGGGTTCTGCCGGATCTTGCGGTCGCAGACGCGGGGCGCTCGGAGAGACGGACAGAACGAGTTTCGCCTCAGAGTTGAAGGAGACCCAGAAACTTACCAACCCGGGAGCACTTACAGAGGTTAGAGGTCACAAACGTTGCTGTTTCACCAATTTAACCGGCTTTTAATGCACGTCTGAGCAAAAACAACATGTGCGGAGTTTGTAAACACTGGTGCGTAAAGCTTCATCTTTAGTGCATCTTCTACAGGTAACGTTAAACCAGGTTGGCTGACACTAAAATAGCCTACTAAAAGGCGTTTTATATGGTGAATACGAATATTTTTTGGAAATAATTTGAAAAACTGATATTTTGTAGCTTTTTACTACAAAGGACATTTGAATTATGGATACTGGGAGATTAGTACGCTAACACATTTTGCTTTGGATTGGTTGGATACCTCAAATTTCCATTATAAAATGCACATATTTGTCTGCTCGACCGTACAATTTATAACTAAACAGTGCCAATTAGTGTCAAAAGAGTGTTGTAGTTGCACTGCTATAATGTAACGCTAATATAAATTTTATATTGGATATCTTGGATGGATACATTGGGCATGAATTATTGTGATAATCCCCTTCATGATTGTAATCTCACGCATGATTTGCATTCAAAATATATAATTCATATTAAGAAAAACTGAATTAAAAAAAATATAGAATGACATATTTAATATATTAAACTGTAACCGAACAACTTTAACAAGTGTTGCAAATGTATTCTGTATTTGTAAAGTCCCGTTTTTGGTATAAAACTGTGTTACAACCTCCATGTCTGGTCAGTCATTGTACACACACACACACACACACACACACACACATATACAAACATAGATATAATATTGTCATAAGTCAAATATTCAGTTGAAACCAGTTCTGCAATATAAAGTCCATTATAATTGAGTTTCCAATCATAATATTATGAAATTGCACTTTTAAAATGTGTTTTTGTCCTTTAAATCCTTTCTCTTCCAACAGCTTTTACTGTCACTTTGGAACGATCATGGTCATTGCTAACCGTTAAACTGTTACAAACCACTGTTACAAACTGTTACTAACCAGTCCTACCTACGCAAGTAAGAATTTATCCAAAAACACTAGAACAATTGTTGTTTTTCTCTATAACCTGGGATATATTTGAATGTTGACGTGATAATTTACCTGTCAGGATCATTTTAATGTCAAACACTTGATAACCTGATATTCACTGCAGTTTGGATTCATGTACTGTAAGTGTCCTTCATTAAGCTGCAGATGCCTTTTTATGAGGGTGTTATGCCCAGCGTGTTTGTACATGCATATGTATTCACCGCTCCGTGTGAAAAGCCCTTGCACAACCCACACGCTTTCATGCAAACGTACGTGCCAAATGCGAGAGCAGTTTGCGACTTGCCCTGGCACACTGTTGAGATCTGACCTACTGTTAAGCTCATTTCTGGTACCTCTGACCTATATTTTGTTCTCTCTCTCTTTCTATCCAGTGAGTTTGTATGCCTCCAGCCCATCTTACTTTCGTGGCTTTACCCTCATTGCTCTGAAGGAAGGAAGGGAGGGCGTCACTCCTGACGATTATGCCGGCACTTTCAAGGTGAGGGATTGCAGTGACCCTGTATAACTACCTTGAACTATGGCAGTCAAGATGACAGTCTAATTGCAGTCTCTGCAAAGTGATTTGCACTTTATGTCGGGTCTGCACGTTTGTATTTAGATGTGGTTTATTTTAGGAAGAAAAATGATCATTAACCCTTTGATGCATCCTATCTATCTGTATATATATCCGCTTGGTGCATGAGCACTTTTACTTTGATTTTATGCTGTCAAAATACAAAAAAAACCCTATAACATAAATTGACTCCAAAAAGGGGCTTTTAGATGCATTTTTTGGGTATTTCTCAATCTTGAGTATTGTGACGTTTTCGTTAAACATTTGGGAGACATAATGTCATTAAAAATATTGATATTACTATACTACACTATATATAGGCCCATATACAGAGAGATATTTATTTTTTCCCTTCACACAAAACTATGTATTTTGAGATGATATTCCAGGGGTAATTGGCACATCTGCTTTTTATTGGTGGTTTAGGTTGTCATGAGTAAAAAAAAAAAAAAAACACTAACATATAGTTAGGAAAGTCATGGAATTATAAGTAAAGGTTAAAGGAAATCACCCCAAATAGATAAAAGTGGCTGTTGTGGATGTCAGCATCAGAGGGTTAAGTGTTTTAAGGATTTCAGATCTATCTTTTGCTAGTGAGCAGAGCTGTGTGAAGTACTCTCAGACATGCTGCTCCTCATTGGTAACGCACTGACCGTCTCAGAGCCGTGTCCTTTCTGAAAGACAGGACCCCTATCATTTAGTTCTCTCCACATCAAGCCGCAGTGCTTCCCAGACTGAAGCAGGAAGGCTGTTAGCGCGGCATCTCTCCCCCCAGATCTCATTAGCTGTGGTTGCCGCTCAGCACTCCTTACCGCTGTGTTTTTCAGCGCTCAGATTGCCTGGCGGATGTTAGTAGACGTCTTCTGTTGAGGTCTTTAACTGGGGATTCTTGTCTTGACAAACTAAATTGAAGAAACGTAAAAAACACTGTAAAGCCAACTGCAAAAGGACTAAAGATAAAAAGCTCTGGTTTGTCCAGAACGTTTAAGGAGCAATGATGAAAAGTGATGTTTGAGATGTTCATATAGTTCAAAACACAAGTGCAGAGTCTTTAGAAATGTAGCCTCTGTTTTACTTTTAGTTTCATACCTTAGTGTTAGTAGCTTTCAGACATTGTTCATGTTTTTTTTTTTTTTGCAAGTGACTCACGCGTTTAACTTAAGGTTTTATATATAAATATATATATATATATATATATATATACCTAAAAAATATAAATGTGTGTGTGTGTTTACTGTGTATATTTATTATGTATATATAAATATACACATGAATGTAAATATTTTGGGAAAATATGTTATGTCTACAAATTAAATATATTAATATAAATTAATAAAATATATACTGTATGTGTGTATTTTTATATAAACTATATATATATATAGACACATATAGACACACACAAACACAGGACACGTGTATTATGTAAACAAAAAGTTTATTTTGGTTATATATATATAGTATTTTTTTTTATTTTTGTAAATATTTTTGTAAATTGATATTTTAAACCTGCTTCATAGTTATTCATGAGAAACATTTTTTGTTGTTGAATTGAAATCTGAAAAAAATCAATTCAAGTACTGTATTTTACAGGAGCCTTTTTTTATTTTTGTATACAATGTTGGAGTAGATCGGAATTTGAAAAGAAATGAGCTGCTTCCCTTGAACCCTTCTTAATTTTTTTATATTATTTAAATATACAATATACTGTGTGATAAAATGTCTGAGAGAAACATTAATGTGTCCTCTGTAGTATAATGACACAATTTATAACATGGAAATCTATTTTTACAAGCCCAAGTTTAGCAGGGAGCTTGACCCATTTATTAGGTTGCTCTTGTGTAATGTAATTTTTGCCCATTGAAAATGATTGCAAACACATTTGCTGTGTGAAGCTTTAAATCTCTGAGAAGTTCAGCTCAGTAATTGATCAATGACCCTGACTGTGACCTGCATTATCTGCAAAATAAAACCATCTATAGATGTTTGCTGCATTACGTTATGATACACTGAAGATGTTAAACTCGGAAACGTTTGCAGACATAAACTCATTCCGAGTTGTTTGCTACCCGTGTCTGTTTACCGTGCCTTTCAAAATATTCATATTCATCAGTCATCATGACAGTTCATATACAAAGCTGTTGCACCTCCTCACTAGCAAGAATTGACAAACACCTCTCGGGTCAAACCAGCATGGTTGAAATAAACATTGCGACATCTCGCCATTCGTTTCTCTTAATCTCTCCAAGGAACCCCCTGAAGATGAAACATCCTCAATTCCTTCAGGAGACGCTGTTATTCACTCAAGCCACAGAGTTTTGTGCGTGCGAGAGAGACAAACTGAAAGAGGGAGAGTTTTAGAGAGCTAACAGAAAACGGCTTTCACTGTCCCTCAGGAGCAGGGCCACACAGTCTCGCCAGGAGCCACAATTAAAACAAACACGCCTCTCCTTTCTGTTTTGTACAGCTTTCTCCCAGCTGGTTAGCAGCATTTTTAAAGCAGCCACTTACAGCCCCTTTTTATCCAGGAAACAATGCACCGGGCTGCTTGGCCCGCATGGCCTCTTTTAAAATAAACACTTGGAGAGCGACTGTTGCACAGCAATATCTTTAAAAAGTTTAGCCTAGTTTCCTATCAGTTCAGAAGTTTCCGGTTCACTGTTTTGTTTTGAGTCTGAACAAGGGTGCGACAAGCTCGTTCGGGTTGCCAAAATTGCAGCTTTTGCTTTCTTTGCCGAAACATAGGGCTGAACCAGAGGACACTGTGTGCAGCTTTGGGTTTGCATGACTGTATGTATGTGTGTGTGTGTGAAAGAGTGGGAAGTGAAAAAGGAGAACGAGAGAGAGAGGGAGGAAGAAGTTAATGCACCACGCGCATGGATTTTACTCTTCGATGGACATTTGGCAGCAATTTGGATTTGAAACTTGCAAACAAAATTGTGCTCCTCCATCCCCACTGGAATTTTCCATCACTTGGACAATGTGATTTTACAAACAATAGCAGTGGAATTTATATTACATGTACCTTTTTTACTATATATACTTTAAGTGCGTGTATCTACAGTATATACAGTATGGGTCAAAGATGGCAAGTTATCCGCATCCAAAGAAATGTCCATAGAACGCACATTAAATGTAAGAAAAGTGTCTGCTTTTAAGATTTAAAATAAGATTTAGAGAATAAAATGTGTTAAATTTAGTTGTTACATTATCATTCAGTGTAACACAATATTTTTTGTAAAATTAAAACAACGTGCTTATTCTGACTTGTACATATTAACATATATAATAGAATAAGAAAGCATCTTAAATTTTACTGTGTTTTAAGTGAGTAAAAAATGTATACATTTTTTTGTGTATTACACTTAAAATATACAGTACACACGTATATTATGTAAAAAAAACAAAAAACTTTTTTTTATATGCGATTATTTGTAATTTATAGTTTGACAGCACTAATTTATATATATATATATATATATATATATATATAACCTTCATCTTATTTCCTGAGCACCCAAAATCCCAGTCAACCACACAGTGGATGTTTAAATTTCCTGTCATTAATTTTAGCAAAAACACACTGCCATTATTTTTTTAAATTAGGCTTTTAGATCACTTTTTTCCCCATAAAGCTCAGTGCTATTTGCTTGGCGCAATTAACTTTGCAATATTACTGCCTGAGGAAAGCAAGTGATTAAACAATGCTATCAAAAATGGAGGTTTCAATTACATTTTTAGTTATTACGGAAGCAGTAATTAATCGAATGATGAGCAAATGATGAAGAAGAGCTTTATAATGAGACATTTAATCAGCATTTTAAAAGGCCAATTCATGTGTGTGGATTACAGATATGCATTTGTCTCAATTACTAATTTCTGTCCCCCAAAAGTTGCAACAAGTGTTAAAGATCCTGTCAAAATGTTGCCTTATGGGCTAACATGAGCTCTAGGTTTCAAGTAGCCAGAACCGTCAGTTACAAATATTTGTCCTTTCCACACTGAGAGATGTTGAAAGGGCTGTCATGTACAGTTAGTCATCTTGGCTCACAAAATGAAATTTGATTCTGCACCACTGAGTGGTTTAGTTGGAAACTGTTGCATAATTGGGGTAAAAAAAACAAAAAACAAAACTTGATTTGATTTTTGGAATTTTATATGCCGTTTGTTTTTTATTTTATTTCCAAGGCTTTCATCATTTGATGATTCATTTACTCATTCCTGTGATGTTTCAAATGTGTTTGGTTTTATTCTGGTTTTTCATATAAATCTTTTCCATAAAATGACATTTTATAGTGACCACAGTATACGTTAAAAAAAGTTAAATACAGAATATAATAAAATATAGTGTGCTATATCTGAAGTTATTTAAATTTAAAAGCATCAGAGTTTCCACTAAATATTTTGCAGCACTATAATAATGCAGCACATTATTACTGTTACTGCAGCCTTGGTGAGCATAAGAAATTTCTCTAAAAAAATAAGTAACAATGTTTTCTGTTCCACAGCTCATTGATGAAAGTGACACTCAGTTCATGACCAACTGCCCCCCGGCCGTCACAGAGAGCATTCCCAGAAGACGCACAAGGATACAGGTGTTCTGGACAGCGCCACATTCTGGCAGCGGTTGCGTCACTCTAAAGTGAGTTATTGTATTACCGTTCACTTTTATTATGACCTTGAATGGCAATAATTGAATGAGAATCGATGATTTTAGGCTAAAAATATGAAGGTCTGTGGTGCTGATAGATTGTTGAATAAATAAAAAAGTAAACAAAACAGAGGTACCGTCTGGGGCTCTGAGTTTAGTGTCTAGAATATAATACAGTGTCTTAGCGCTTTGTCATTCACCTTCTGGGAAAACAAAGTCTTTTTCGATGATATTTAAAGCTGAGTAAACAGAAATATATTTAGGGGCCATCAATAAAATAGATGTGATTATGATTGATTGATGGTGGGCGGTTATTGAATATTAATCTTAAGCCGTTGAAATCGCCCTTGAGTGTTCCCGTCATCTATTGGAAACTGCGAATCAAAGAGGATTAAGAAACTTTGAATGCTTTAAAATATTCCATGCATCCAAACAACATCATCCCACTTCAGATTCCTTTACATACAGCAGGCACACAACAGTGGTCTTCAACCAAACAAAATCTGAATTATCTGTCAGTGTTGTAGTGTCAGCGTTTCCACTCCACCCCCTCATGTTTTCATGCTGTCTTTGTATCTTTATCTCTCTTTCTCCCACTCCTTTTGAGGTTATAAACAACTTTAAGTGTGTTTGATGCATTAAAGACATCTGAAAGTCTCTCTCTTCGCTCCGGTTGGACACGGTGCGTTGTGTATGTGCATTTTTCCACATGATGGGTGCCTACCCTCAAAACCCGCTTTCTAACAGCTCTCACTTTCTGAAAGCCTCTGAATGCCACTATTTTGGCCTGTTTACACTCGTCGTGAACCAGCGAGGTCTGTAACACCATGAGAAAGCTCGTTTCGTTAGCATTCTCATTCATTTTAATGGGAAGGATGCCATTTGAATCCTGCCAGTTTTTTTCGTGGACATTGAACCTTTTTTTGAGCCAATCACCAATGCCCTTAAAGAGATTCAAATATTGAAAATGTTACTCAAATGTGCTTGTTTGACATGAATGAAGTTTTTTCTCACCTATCCCACATTTGAGGTTCCACAAGGACCGATGGGATTTGTTCTCGTACATCACACAAGTGTTTTTCACAAGAACTGATAGGGTTTGTTTTTGTATGTCATGTAAGCATTTTGAGGTGTTCTTGTGTGTCAAGTTTGGTCATGCAGTTGTGTCTCACTGTTATGTGAGCATTATGTGAGTGCACATTACTTTTACAGTGTCCTTATAAACCTTTTGACGGGTTTTCAGAGTTAGACTTTTAGTTGCCAAGCCGAAATCTCTCAGGTTTCAATACAGGGTTCAAATATCTGAATTTTAAAAAAAATTATATATATATTTAAAAAAAATAATAAATAAAAGCTTCACCCAACTTTTTTATTTTTATCAAAAAAGGAGACAAAATATTCATCCATTTTATTTTGTCTCTGACCCCTGCTCGTCTTTTTTTAACTTCTTAAAATGGATCGCAATCTCTCCTCCACCTCTTTTAGAAACCATATCACCTACCCAGGTCTCGTCTCCGTCCATCTGCGAACTTGAGGAATTATTATTGTAGCTTTTAATTTATCCATCTGTCTTATTAGGGCAGGGATGTCTGTTTTTTTCCAATAACATTTTCAGGGAAGCATCTGCTGTGCCAAACGCGTTGGATCTGCTGTCACTTTGCCTTGGCGTGTCAGAACCATGGAGACATTGCACCTTGTAGCACCGGGCCGAATGCCAGCGCTCAGGCTCCAAAACACAACTGGCAACGATGCCCAATGAACATCAAATAAAAGTGCAATTACATCTGGAATCCCTCCAGCACTTTTCTAGTGAAATGTCAGACAGACCAGGGATTGGAAGGAAGTTTGGACTGGATTTTGTTTCCTTTGATTCTCTGGTGCCATCAAGCTGTGGAAGGCAGATAAGATGCTGTAAACGACGTGATGGTTTTGTTGACAAGCTTTGGGACTCTGGAGGTAAATGGCTTTCAGGTGCTCAAATGAGACGATCAAGACCAAATACCAACAGAGCAGATGTCTTAAGAAGTTTTAAGAAGAATGGATCAAGTCTTAAGCAGTTATACTTTGTTGGCTACTGTTAAGGCCTTTCATGTAACCTGTACACTTTTTCTCCAAGTCACGTCACTTTCCCATCAAGTTGACATATGTTTATAAACCCTTTGGAATACAGACATAAGCTGTGAACTATTAGTGTCACGAATGGTATAAGGAGATCGCCAACAAGCCAACAAGCCAACGTAACACGACGAACACTAACTCAAAGGACAGGGGATTTATACACAAGGACTAATGATTAAAGGAACGACAGCTGGGGAGACACAGGTGGAATATCATTAACTAATAATCACATAACGACAGGAAAAACCAAATATTGGCAGACAAGAAGAAACTAAACTGAAACCAAAACAGGAAGACATGAAAACGAAACTAAGAACAGAACTAAAAAGACATGAAATGTAACATGAAATGTTTCCTCCCGGAAACAAAAGTAACAACAAAAGAGGAACACAAGAACCAGGGAGGGGGGGTGGGTGCCCTGAAGGCCATGAGGGCAGAGTCAAGGAGCCTTCAGGGTGGATCTGGAGTCCCGGGGAACCATGTCGGATCGGGAGCCTTGGGTGGCCATGGCGGATCAGGAGCTTCTGGAGGTCATGGCGGATCTACAGGGGTCCAGCTCCAAACGCCCGTCCTGCCCACCTTTTCCAGGAGCATGGCCTTGCTTCCCCCAACCAAAATTTCCTTGGGGAGGTTCACCGTCTCAGAAGGCCCAGGAAAGTGTGGCTGCTCCTTGGTGGTGGCGTCTGGTGGGCATTCAAGAGGAGATGGTCAGGCTCTGGAGGGCGCACTTTAGGCGCAGCAGACGCTGGAGGGCGCACTTGAAGCGTAGTCACAAAGGGGGGCTCTTGAAGCGCAAACTCAGGGAGGCGCTCTTGAGGCGCAAACACAGGGGTAGGACCAGGAATCAGCTCACCAAACCGGGGAACAGGAACTGGAATCGGAATATACACAAGGACTAATGATTAAAGGAACGACAGCTGGGGAGACACAGGTGGAATATCATCAACTAATAATCACATAACGACTGGAAAAACCAAAAATGGGCGGCCAGGAAGAAACTAAACTGAAACCAAAACAGGAAGACATGAAAACGAAACATAGAACAGAACTAAACAGACATGAAACGTAACAATTAGGGATGACCCAAGCTGTTTTCAAGGATCTGGATTGTTTTAATGAAGGATCATCAGTCTTTAAAAATCTGTAAAAATTGGTCAAAGATTCAGGGATTTAATTTAAAGTTCCTCAAGTTGATTATTGACTAAAAAATTCCCACAGATCAATTTTCCATGCCATTTTAAGTCTTCTGACATAACAAAGTGGTTATATCTAAGTATGTGAATTTATATTATAATTCTTTTAAATTTATTAATTAATTAATTTTTGCAAATGACTCATACAATTAACTTAAGATTTTAGATGTGTGTGTGTGTGTATATATACATATATATGTATATATATGAGTTTTGTATGTATTGGGTAGGATTAGGGATGTAAAATAAGGCATTAATATGTGCTTAATTACTACTAATAAATATTCTAGTAATATGCTATTTTCTCTGAACAAGACTTGTCACAGCACATATTATTGCTCTTTTATTGGATTTGGTTGCTTCACGCAAGTGTATTTTGCAAGAAACTGGGATTGTTTTTGTATGTCATGTAAACATTTGGAGGTGTTCTTGCGTGTTAAGTTTGGTATTGTAGTTGTGTCTCTACAGAAGACCTGCACTGTGTCCAAAAATGCCATCTTTCATACAATATAGGAGGTGCATTTATGTGAGCATTATGTGAATGCAGATTCGTAGTAAGCCATTTGATTCATACTGTATGGATTACTTTTACAATGTCTTTATGAACTTTTGGACGAGTTTTCAGAGTTAGACCTCTCTAACTAGACTAGACTCTCTGGTTTAAATACTGGGTTCAAATATCTTTGAGTCGTATGGATTTAAAATATCATGAAGGTGAGTAATTGATGAGGATTTACATTTTTAGGTAAACTTGCAACACAGTCACATGGTAATTCGTAACTATTTTACATTTTGTAAAATTGGTGGCTAATTTATCATTTGTACCAGTGTTCATTTTGATAACGAAAACTATGGTGTAAATTGTTCATTGAGCTTTTTTCCAATGACGATGATGAGGTCAGTTAAAGATAACTGTCTGACTATATCAACATGCAATACCGTTGACAATAAAAGAAGAGAATAAAAGGTATTTAAAAAAGAACTTTGGACAAAAACATCTTCTAAATGCTTAAATGTGATGTAAATGAATTTCATGCAAGCCTGCAGTAATTAAATCATTTATGGTAATTAATTATATTCACCTGTAGATTCGACTCCATATGTTTTACTTTTACTTTAAAAAATAATTTGGCAACAGTTGATGCTGTTTTTCACACAGTGTTTGTTGTAAAAGGACCTTGAAGAGAAACAGCAATCAAACCATTTCTGTCAAACAGTGCACTCCTGTGCGATAATTCAATAAAACAAATACATCTTATGTTTCAATCCCACTTTATTTACTTCATTTTAGCTTTGGGTGGCAATTTGTTTTGTTTATTTTGCATTGTGTGAAAGGGCCGTGAAAAGGAATAGCATTCAAGGATCTTTTCTATAGTATGTCAAACAGGGTGCTACTCAATTTCTCAAAATGCACTTTGCAAAGCACACATGAGCCAAAAATGTGTCATATTTCAGACACCTTCACATTTTGATAAGGCCAGAACCAGATTCTCTTGTAAAACATGTGGGATTATTCTCAGGAAGACATGGTGTTATGGTTAGACTTACTGCATGCCACATGCTTGACTGACAGCAAGGGCAATGGGCTCTAGTGGGGCAGTAGCAGGACTCTCCATTGATATTCCACATGGGTCGATGGATGCAGAGTGTGGCTCGGTCTCTGGGGTACTCCATCAGGGGCAGGTTTAAAAGAGATTCAAACCTCCACGGCCCGCGAACATAGATGGTTCTCTTGAATACGTTTGCTTTTTCTCCAATGTCTCCTACACATACTGGCATCGCTTGATGTCTCTATGAGGCTACATTTAAAAGCCGAACTGTTTAAAGCATTCAGGATGCTGACTGGAGTCATTGAAATGTGCTCTTGGATAGTAGCATTATGCAAATGCCGCATTATGCATGGAAGCCTTTGTTAAAAAGATGCATAGTCTGTTCCCACTACAATACAATTCCTATGCGATAATGGTGGTAGTGTAAATGTAAAAGCACACTTTGTCAGAACTATATCTAAAAGGCTGATAAAATGCAGAAAAAGTTGGATGAACATTGTAATGTCTTCATTACAGGGCCAGTGTTGTGCAGCGAAGAATCATTTTCTTCCAAGATGAGGGCTCACTTACCAAAAGACTCTGTGAGAAAGGTAATTTTAAAGCTGGCTTTCTCATGCACATCCCTCTCATAGCATTTACAGAATCAGTTTTTGTTGTTTTTTTCTGGCATGCTCAGTGAACAAATTTATTTTCCTGTCATCTGCTTTTAATGTTGCTGAATAAAATATATGCCTTTTAAATGGTTGTGTTTATGCATGCTACATCAATTTGTGTATGTTTGAATAGGCTGGAGTGTGTGTGGAAGGATGAGGTTAAATGCACATGTCCATTGTTATGTGACAAGAAAAGGAGGAACGTAGATTCTCAGCAGTTGGTTGTAAATGGGGATGTAAAATTGAAATAATGGACACAATGCAATTGTAGATAGATAACTATAATCTTCTGATCGTTGTGAATTGCAGATCCAGTTGCGACGACTGAAATACCTGTTCAGGAGTGCTGTGCTTGTGGAACTGCCAAGTATAGAGTCACTTTCTATGGAAACTGGTCTGAGAAGGTGCATCCCAAAGACTACCCAAGTAAGAACAAACCGTTTGGCGTTCATAAAAAAGAAAACTATTTAAAATGGTTTTCATTGATTGAAAAAGGCTGGAATAAAGTATAAATATTAGATTAAGATCTTAAGCTTAAAAATGGTGCTAACTGAAATTGAAGTACTAAAATAAAGCTAAAACTGAAATGAATATAAATGAAATCTAAACAAATTAACATCAACACATATTAAATATTATATAAAATAATATATTATTCTAATATAATATTATCACATTGTGAGGTACAGTACGTTGTGCTATGGTTGTACAGTATCCTGCTTAAAAACACATTTAGAGCAGTTTCCTGATGTATGTTTTTATTTTACAAATGTTTGATATTATATTGTAACAAATTACGCTCATTAATACGTTCATTACTGTTTTTATTTTGTAATTTATCTGTACATTGTGACAGAATTTTAATATATAGTTAATATATACAGTAGTTACTCATGTTTGTAATTATTTTAATATATATTTAATTGTATCAGTAATTAAAGATAAAGTACGAAATATTAGATTTCATTCAAAGACCACTAGACAGTATCTGCTTTATATTATGTATTTATGTATGTATTTGTTTATTTTTATTATTAACATATTTATTTATTTTTTACTAGTGCTATCAAGCGATTAATTGCATCCAAAATAAAAGTTTTTGTTTACATAATGTATATGTATATATTTATTATGTATATATAAATATAAAACAAATACATTTATATATATTTAAGAAAAGTATATGTTGTTTATATATTAAATACATTCATATAAAATATAAGAATATAAATATATCAGTGTATATATGTATGAAAAAATGAATGTGTGTATTTATATGTTAATAATAAATATGCACAGTACACACACATATTGTCACAGCCACGAGTCCAGTCACACCAACACACTACATCTCCCAGCATCCCATTTACTGTTCACCTACACTCTGTCATCACTCACACCTCATTAACTACACCTACACCTGCATCCACTTACCTGCATCCTTTATATGCTCGCTCACTCCAAACACTCACGCTGCGTCCGAAATCGCATACTTCTTAAGTAGGTACTACATTTAAAACCGAACGTACTACTCGCATAGGCGGAGTTTCACATTTTTGCCTGGGGGGGGGCACCTACCAGTAGACCAAGAACGCAGTTTTTTTTCTTTTACATACAGCATACCATATTTTCCACTTTAAATTAATTGTAGCCTTTACAATTTATTCTTAAATAAATTTAAAATTAACAATGACTGACACAAAAAGTGGAATAAAAATTTACATCTTACCTAATGTAAAAGAATCTACCCCTTTTTCCGATTTGCGTAGATGTCCACTAACTTTGCAATCAACTCGTTTTCTATGTGCAGTAGGGAAATATCGGAAAATCGGTCC
>JAUMHG010000079.1:6728351-6743544 GCA_032359395.1 Enteromius anoplus
CAGTCACACTCTCACACATTATCTTAACAAAAACTTTAATCACTTGATGGCACTATTTTGAACACAAAAATATTTAATCAACTAAATATTTTCCATGATTTATTTGAGTTTATATATATATATATATATATATACATACATATATATATATATATATATATATATATAAAATGTAGTTTTATAAGTCATGTTTTACAGGTGAGTTTAAAAAAAGCACTAAAAACACATTCTTTATGTTTTAATGCCACACTGAATAAAACAAGACACTGAAGTGTGGTAACATGGGCAGAGCTGGGGAGCAAAATCTTTTTCCTGCAGCTTTAGCTCTCAGGGCTGGTTTGCTAATATAGCAGTCAGCAGGAGAGCTGGTTCGTTACCTATGTGTGTGGCAGCAATGATCCAATCTGTTATTTACTGTCTGGCAAGCAACAAGACTACAGCCTGGGCTGTGATACTTTGTGAGATAAGAGAAGCCAAGCCAGGCGGATGTTGTCACATAGCAGACAGCTGCTAGTTAATGGGTCTGTGGAAACAAACGTGATGTATGCGGTAGGTTCTTTAAAGAGAGACAAGAGTAGAAGCTTAGATGTGTGAAGATACACACTAGAGAACAATTTACTTTTAGAAGCGCAATTAACTGGGAGGATTTAGCTTTATATGAAGCTGCAAGGTCTCTTTATTTGTTTACCGCTGTTGTTTCTGTCCCAAAGGACGTGCTAATCATTGGTCGGCTCTCATTGGTGCGTCTCACTCGAGGAGCTATGTGTTATGGGAGTACGGAGGTTTCGCCAGTGAAGGAGTCAAGCAGGTGGCTGAGTATGGATCACCCGTCAAAATGGAGGAGGAGATTCGACAAAAGGTAGGCCTTCTGGCTAACCGTGATGGGATTAGATATCAGGATCAGAAATTCTGTAATTCAACTTGAAAGCTAATGTTGAAATAAATGCTTGACTTTCAAGCCGAGATGTGGGATTAGCAGCTGTTTATCCGACAGAGATTGAATTAAAACGTATTTCGTCGGCTAGGATTATTCTCATTACATTTCTGGTGCTTTTTCAATTGGTTTGTTTAGGATTGATTAAAAACTAGCCAAAAGGGATGAATCTGAATGAATCTGTGTGGTAAACGAGTGTGTGTTTTTGAACAAATCGTTCCTCTTGACACTGAAAATAGTCCTTGGCTGCTTGACTGCTTTGATTGCTTGACGAACAACGGCTCTAGTTGACAAAATGGAGGAAAACAAATCAGTCTGCTTTATTATAGAAAGAGCTTAATGTGCTTAAAAGCTATTCTTTTAGCTGACACAGAGTTTAATAAGGCATAACAAGACTCGTTTTGGTTGTGAATGACTCATTGATTAATTGATTGATTCATTGACTCACAATAGAAGAAAAAACATTTGTCTCAGCCTAATGATATAATTAACAAAAATAATGAATCATGTTGGTGAGTGGGAGGAATCAAAACCCCCAGTACTAGAAGCAATACCCTTTATTATTGAAGTTTTTTCATCTATAATAATGGATTTAAAGTCTTGTCCACCCGCAAAATCCAATCAAATTCCATCAGCTTGCTTATTGCTTTCACTCCATCAAAATTTGCTCGGCACTCATTTTATGTTTCTGAAGTTCCCCGTGCACCGGGAATAACAAGTCAAAGGTTGATCAGTTAAAGCCTAGCATCTTAATTAAACACATTAGTCAATATCAGTCAATCTTCACATTGCTGTAATTTAATGTTAATTTCCGTCTCTTGAAAGACACGTTAACAATCGCATGCAGTCTGAGACGGAAGGTCATTCAGCAGCTTTTTAGGAAGGTGTGTGCAGTATAATTCAGCGTTAACACCGGCTGCCTCCATGAGGATTTTAAAGGTCACTTGGGAAAGGTTCATAACCTACATGTTCCCATTTGTCTCTCGCAGTGCACTGTAGGTGGATTTGCAGTGCATTTCTTCACTCAGATTGATGGTCACAGAACTTTACGGCTTCACCCACATGCAAACAGGATAGATTTCTTATTTGTAATTTTGCTAATTAATTTTTAATTAAGTGTTAATCCTAGCGATTATAGGTTAAATACATTATACACATGTAATACAGATATGAAATGCATTGTATAAAGCAAGTGCTGGAACTTTAGTATTAGACACTTTGACAATATGCCAATGATGACTGTAAAAGGAAAAGAATGATCGGACTGCATGTAGGTGCACGTGATGGAATCGAAATTGCATGAAAAACCCACAAAGAAC
The DNA here is from genome assembly GCA_032359395.1 of Enteromius anoplus. Classification (NCBI taxonomy): domain Eukaryota; kingdom Metazoa; phylum Chordata; class Actinopteri; order Cypriniformes; family Cyprinidae; genus Enteromius; species Enteromius anoplus. The sequence continues at coordinate 6,730,605 of JAUMHG010000079.1, forward strand.
TAGTGTGTGTCTGATTTAAAAAAAAAAGCATTTCTTTGCATTTATTTCTGAACATAATATAAGACAAGTTTGTTCGAGATGTAGTTTTTTTGTAGTTGTTTGTAGTTTATAAAAAAGATATAAAACAAGTGATTTGTTTAACATATCACGTTGACAACTTCATTTGTGGCGCACTTGTAATAACATTTTCTTTAACTAGAGGGTTAATATATAATGGTTACTTGAAAATTTCAAAGAAAAATTGAGAATAAGTCAAAGTCTTGCCATATCGCCCTGCCCTACGTAAAGAAATCAAATATATAAAAACACTGTGTATTCATATACAGTACAGTATATAGGTATATGTCGTCTTATCAAGGTCACAGAAGTGATTTAGTCAAGAGCGGTGAGAGATTTTCTCTCTTTTGTTCTTTGGTTAAAATGCCCCTATTATGCCTTTTCAAATATGATATTTCATGCAGTGTGTTATGTAGCTGTATGTGGACATAAACTCTCCAAAGTTGTGACGCTGACAGTGCACGATCAATGAAGTTTTTGTGTATCAAAAAAAAGAGTCGGCTCACATTCGCTTAAACAAGTCGTCAGCATGTCACGAAGTAACATATTTGCATAACGTCCGCCCACATTCTACGTCGCGAACAGCTTTCCCGCCCCCAAAAAGTACAATTTCATCATGTTAAGAAGACACTGTATCCTGCGCTGTCATTCAGTTAAGGCAATGGGTGTTTCATTTTCCGACACGCTGTAGCGGTAGACCAAACATATAGGACTGCGCCATCTGACCAATCACAGCAGTGAGGGCTAACAGAAAGGAGGGGTTAAGACCGACTGATTCTTCAAACTGCTTCACACGAGTCGTTTACGAATCATTTAGAAATTAAGTCAAATGAAATCTATTTTTGAAGAAAACTAAAGTGTTTTTTGACCTTGTAAACCTGTTTTAAGAGACTCATAAAGCAATATTAGCCACCTTTAAAATGGCATAATAGGGGCACTTTAACATGAATGACAGACAGCAGGAATATTAGACTGCTGTCACTTTAAGAGCTACCCGGATCCAATATACTGTTACACGTTTTCTTTCTCAGCTGTTTGCTTTCACTTAAGACCAAAGCGATAAGAATAACAGCAAAGACTGGCATTTTAACACATACAAGTGTGTGTATTTAATCGTTCAAGGCCTATAATGTGGCAAAAATTACTATCCCGCACTCTATTCAGTACCAATCTCTGAATGCTTATCATTGTTTGTGACCAATGAAGCACAGCAAAATCATATGAGCATATGTCCATGATAGAGGCAAAAAAACGACAATAAAATTTCTACCAGTTCACAAATTTCTACCGGTTATACGCGTCTACCACTGTACCACCCACCCATATACTGTATATAACATTTAATTACGCTATATAGTGTGAATGTATTTGTCAAAAATCAATGATGTAAATGAAAAAATGTAGTCTTTATTTGTATAAGGACTTATATCAATATTAAAATGTGTGTATACAGCATATGATGTTTTACTAAATCAAGAATAATTCTAATATCTAAATGAGAAAGATAATTCACTTCGGAGTACTAGATCGTAAGATGTCTCATCAGTTTTCATTTTTCACACACCGTATTCCTAGAAGGTCTTTGATTTTTGTTGATGGTCTTGGGGCATGGCTGATGAATTTGCCCACAATTATTTATTGATCTGTGCTACAGGCACTTTCGTGCTGTCAACTATTGTTTCGGTTTGGCATTGCAAACAAGTGCATTAAAAGTCCTGTCTACACAGTTCTTCCAACAAAGCAGAAAATTCACATGTAGTTTAAACAAGTTCAACAATGAACAATAAATATTAAAATTACAAAGACGCATAGACACAAAAGCCCAGTACACAAAGCCACCAGCCAATAGGGCTTTTCTTTATTATGCCTTTTTTGAAGCTGTCAAATGTCATCCCGGAATTGATTTTGTTTTCTTCTATCTTGTCCATTTATTTTACAGCTCTTTTGTGCTTTCAGGGCTTTTTCCACATGCTTGATCTCTGTTCTGATACTGTTGGTTGGTTTTACCTGACATGATCATTCATCTTTTGAGGTGCTGCGGACGCTGTGTAACCCCAGTAAAGGTGAATCTGTCTGCAGGGGCCCTTTGAAATGATTTGCTTTGTGGCAGTTTTTTTCAGCTTCTAGCAAATTAACTTCTGGGGATCATTCAGTGATCTCAAAAGATTTGATGTGCACTGTGCTTGTTTGATTTTAAATAGATAGTTAAATGAATTCTGAAATCATTCACTGACCCTCGTGTTAACCTAGACCGTTGATTTGTTTGTTTATTTATTTGTGTTTGTTTTTTAAGTGAGAAGTTTAGATGTTTAGCACAATGTTCATGCTGTTATTTGGAATACAGGGAAAATAAATGATGATAAGAGGCTGTCAAGCTATAAAAATGACAAAAATCCCCATAAAAGTATCATAAAAATTTGTGGTACTTCGTAGCCCCTGGTCGCCATTCACAATTTCACGGAAAGGAAAACACCATTAGATTTATTGTTGGATGCACTGTTCCTTTAACATGTTTACATCTGTATTGCAATATATGATCATTTTAAAGCTTTTAGCATAAAATGGTATTTCAGACGGACTATTTTCCCTGCTCTTCGCCTCGAGGAAGCAGCTTCCAGAAACATTGCAGCACAACTGTAAAAATCAGTCATCAAAGCTTTCTCCAAAAACCATCACAGTCATTTACTGTCATTTTTGGCAGGCATCATTTTACCATTAGGCACATGGCTTTCGGGAAAGCAATCGCAGAACATTTTCAGCAGATGCAGATAAATATTTCAGTCGTAGATCACGCTTCTGCAGTCTCTTCTGAATGCCAAATTGCGACAATAGACAGGAGTCAGTAATACGTACTCAACAACACAGCAGAGATCTTTTTAGTAAGTATAGACCAGCTGACTTTCCCTCAGTTTTTCATTGGATTTTCAAAGCCTGACCTTAAAATGAAGGGGAAAATAATCCTATAATGAGCTAACGCTTATATAAGGGGTTAAAACCATACAGCTTTGCATTAAACCAGAAATATCGCTCTAGTGATAAATTATACTATTATCTTGTTTACGACTGCTTGCTCAATAGCTCTCCCTTTAAAACTGAAGTCAGGTAGCACTACAAAGTCAAAAGGTCTGTAATTTTCTTTACTGTAGCCGGCGTGTGGACAGAGATGTAATCTCTTTCTAGTCTTTTTTTATTGCTGGGCCGCAGATTTCAAATCATCTTTTTTTTTTTATGATGATTAAAATATGTAATTTTCGTTCCTCCCAGAGTCCCCTGGTGAATTTTGACCGTGAGCTTACGGTCCACATTTTCACAGACACGTTCAATTTGGAATAAAAATTTGGAATAGCGTTATAACATGCTTCACTTAGTTAATGAGGTGGATGTCGTGATTACAGAGGTGTCATAAAACTGACTCTAGGAAGGTCAGGCTGTTTTCGAGCTTTTGGAAGATCTCAGACGATGAGAAACGGGAGGTTCGGAGGCAATTTCTTAGCGTTTGTTGTCCAAACTTAGCTGTTATGTCATTATGAATCTTATTATCATCTCTTCTCAGAGATTATATATTTATCCCACGTTATATCAAAAGCACAGTGTGAGGCAAATGGGAAAAAGTGAATTAATTGTGCGTTTGAATGAAGCTTTCCCCCGAAGACGACAAGATGCTTAATGCTTCATGAGCAATACGATGTACATTACTGTGAAATATCCATTTGTGCTAACAGTATGGAAGCTCTCTGTTTACATGCTAAATACGCTGTGAGAATCTTTACTGTGCCGTATAGGTGGGTGTTTGCCTGCGCCTCTTAGCAGTCTCTGGTAATTAGTGTCTGTATGCGCTAATTAAACATTGCAGTGTTGATATGAATTTAATGTTTAGTTTTTGGTGACCCACTAAACATGAAGTGCTTCTCTCCTCGTGTTAATTGTCAGCTGAAGCTGTGAAGCAACTACTGTCACAACTGGTTTACCATCTATTTCTCTGCGATATACAGTGATGCTGCCAAAACACTGTATCCTAGTTGTGAAATTGTCAGTGAGAAATTTAACATCATTTCAAGGTAAAATGTGTTTGAAAGAAGCCTCTTATGCTCACCAAGGTTGCATTTCCTATTAAGAAGTCCTATATTTCATACAAAGTACAGTTCAAATCTATTAACACTTATGACTTCTCAGTGGAGACTTATGATATAAAAATTAAACTTTATTTGGAGTACTACTGCATGTGATCATGGGTTTGAACCCAGAGAACGCATTGGCTCATAAAAACCCTATAAATCATGATTTTGCACAATTTTTCTTTTTTTGAAATAGCTGTAAAAACAAAACACACATTGCGATTGGTAATCACAGTCATACGACATTTCATGACGACAGACGCAATACGACACTGTCATTATTTTTACGCCCGCACAAACGTTTTAAAACGTAAATAGGTCGTAATATGGTCACTGCACAAACGACCTATAGAGTTGTTTTTTGTTGGAAGACAGGCTCCAGAGAGCATTCTAACACTGAAAAACTACACCCTTCAGCCTTAACTTAATTCATTTGATGCTAATTTCTAATAAAGATGCTATATTTTTCTCTTATTGAGTTTCTCAAAAAAAAAAGAATTGCAACTGATTTGCATTCTTTTGAAAGTGTTAATGACGGCTATTTTGAATTCGAACGCATGCACATTGTGTTAGCCTGAGATAAGTTTCTAGCTCAGAAACCCTCAGAGTTCCTCATTAGCAGTGCAGGTCATCAACAAAACAACAAATTTCTACCATTGCGCTGTTCAAACCAGCAATTAAAGATGAATTCAGTCCCTGTGGAAACTATATTTAGATTAGACCGACTCATTCTTGCCTATCTGTGTGATTGAACTTCTCATTTTTCTCTTGGATATGTCTTGCCAGATCCAATGAAAGACCACGTTAGAAAAAAGAAGCACCAAAGGGAAAATAAAAGAGTTTAGTGCCCGTGTGCGACTTGAGCTGCAATGACAACATTCCTAATGCCTAATTCTCACAGGCCGAGCTTGTGGGGCTTTGGATGGCATCCATCGGATTCTTCCACACCATCCCAAAACTTCTGCTCGCTGGTCCTATTGTCCATTTTAGCACGACAAGGCCCTGTAAACGGTCGTACTGTTTAGAAAGATGTTTCAGTGCTTTAGCCGAGAACAATTGTCTCGTTTCATCCGACTGGCAGGTTTCAGGTTGCCTGTCAGCTTTGCTTTGGATGCTACACTGAGACATCGGCGTATGAAAAACAAAGCTAATGCTTCTTCTGGCGGTGGTTCCAGCAGGCTTTACTGATGTAAAAAAAGAACAGCGGTCCAGCCAATTGGTTCAAAGCTTTCTGTAAACAACGCAAAGTGCTTTAATGTGTGTTTAGTGCTTGAGAAGAATCAACTGGAGGACTGGAGTAGCTAATGGGAATCTTACTAAACACATGAATAAGTCACAGCTCAAGGGACCCGGTTCTCACAGTATAAAATGCTATGGGGCCAAAAATTCTATCAATTGGAATTTCTACAAAAAGTCCTTCAGACTTTGACGTCAAGGCTTTGTTTTCATAAAGTAGGCTACTAATACACACCCCTTAGTTTTATAACCCTAGTGTTCTGAGGGTTTAGGAGCCTTAAGTTGGGACTTTGGCTGTGCAACCCTCTATTGATGTGCGTACAACTTCTGTCATTTCCACTTCGGTGTGTGTGTGGCAACCTGCATAAGCACTGCGGTCCAAAGGTGCTTGGGTCATGTGTTCCAGTAATCCTTGGGATCATGACGGAATGTGAAACATCTGGGGTGGACTTTGCTGTGATAGCAGGGACTCAAAGCCTAAGATCTCCATACAAAGCTCTGTGCCGCAGCTTAGGGTTGGCAGCCGCGTCTCCCAAGCACCCCCAGGTGTTTCTAAAGCTCCTCTTCAAATCCTGAGAACCTCCAATGCACATCCCCAACAACAACCTCCCTGAAAACACCTACCAGTGTTGGGGACGCTTCTGAGGTACTGTTTTTCCAAGCTGCAAATTTAAGCTGCTTAGAGAAAGTACATTTTGCGGGTTTTTATGTTTCATTATGGTAAATTCCTACTGCTGTAAGTGTTTTTATGAATGAGTCATTGATTCAGTGATTGAGCCAATTCATTCTAATATGCTGATTCATTTAGCAATTAATCAAGCGTCTGTCTTTATGAGGGATTCATTGAATCATTTCCTCAACTGATTTGTTTAAAACCTTCCCTCTGATGTCCGTTGCTTGGTTGCTTGCAATCATTAATGTTTATAATTAAAAAAATAAATATATTTTATTGATTTTAATCATTATTGGCCGGTTTCCCGGATAGGAATTGCATAGATTAAGCCAGGACTAGACCTTTGCTAATTTAGGACATTTAAGAATTTTTAGAAACATGTCTTACAAAAATGCATTATCTGTGAGCATTTTAAGACCAAACAATGGCAATGATGTATTTGAAGATATCTCAGTGCAAGCCTTTTCCAGTGTAGACAGCTCTTAACGTTTATTTTAATGTAGGACTAGTCTTAAACCCTGTTCGGGGAAACTGTCCCAGAGTGTTTAATCATTTTGATTTTTTTTTCCTTCGGAGCTTATTTTAAATAATCACTCAATAACTGCTTAATTTACATACAAATGAGATCATTTACAAAAATCGCGCTACATACTGTATAATTCATTAAAACATTGTTAATTGCATTAACCAATGCAAACTGTACTATATGAGGCTTTAAGGAGACATACTGTAATGCTTTGTCAAAATATAGAAAAATAATTTTTTCTTCTTTTATATTGTCCATTTAGAGACCTAATACAGAGGGTATAGAGAGGTGTGTGGATATGTACTGTAATTAACAGTGACACACTCTGGATGTAGAGGTCAATGGAGCGATGCTGATTTGGTGTATTACATGGATATGGAGCTGTGCTTCCTTTGACAGCGACATGATACCTGGCTGCAACTCGGGAAAAGATTATCAATTCAGCTGCTCCTGGTGGCTACATGTATAGATGAAATTTGACTTTACTAATTTCCCGTGTAAATTAAAGAATGAACGAGAGGGAGAAAGAAAGATGATTGTGTGATATAGATAGAGAGACTGATTCCAGTTCATTATTACCAGGTGATAATTAAGTCCAACCTTCAACTATAATAAGAAGCGATGGAAATGGCAAGTGAACTAATGACAAGGGTACAAAATAGTGTTTCTGGAGCCTCGTTTTCGAGAGGGGTTTACTGTTAAAATATTATATCGTATAAAATATTATCTATCTATAGTATCTATCTGTATCTTTATAGACAGATAGAGAGATATATTTATTTTTGGGCAGTCCATTAGAAACCTGCCAGACCTCTTTGTGTGAGATGAGGCACGACCGCCTACCATGTCCTCCTTCACTTTTGTCTGAACCCCACTTCTGAGTTTCAGAGGAAATTGCTGTGAACCATTCGGCCCCAAGTCTCCCAAGTCTGTCATGCGAAAAAAGCAAACGCTAAGCACTCACATCTGACATGTTACAGGATGTGCTCTCATTTTTTTCCATCTCTGAGGCAACAGACTTTAAAGGGAATCTTAGCTACCATACAACCCTTGAAAGCCTACAGCCTCTCTTAGACTTCTTGAATTGAAAAATAGACATTTAGAATTGGGCTCCAGCTCTTACCACACCGCTGACGGGAAAAAAAAAGAGAGAGAGATTCTGGGCAAATATTATAGTAAAAAATATATTTGTTTAGGTTTTTCGTTTACTATTCCAAAGTTTTCAACTTTCTTGGACACAATAAATGCGTTTTCTATTAATGTATATGTACTGTCAAACCAAAAAGTATAGCAAGTGAGTTCGATTAATGCATATCTTTGAGTTCAAAAAGTCCTATTCGTTTTGTTCCCTGCATGCACTGTGGTATTTGTTACTAATACAGTTGCACTACTAGATTTTGCTTTCATATTGAGCAGGTTCTTGTCTTGTAGTATCAGAATGACTTTGTTCTTCAGCTCAAAATAAGTGAGAAGTGATTCATGTCATAATTCATATTATGACAGTTTAAGTAATATTCTTTTTGTTATGTTGTATATTATTATCTTGTCTCGTGAGTATTTACAGTATATTGTGAATATTTGTGTCAGTTATTTGAAAAGAACATGCACCTTTCTCTCATGGCGTCCACTTCTTGCAGAAAATTTAAACATAATGTAGAATACTGAAATATGTTATGCAAATGAAGAGAACAATTTGCATATAAATCTTGTTAACACTTTATTTTAAGCTGTCCTTGTTACACATTACATGTACTTACTATTATAATAACAATTAATTATGCATAATTACGTTTAAGTAATCCTAATTATAACCCTAACCATATAATAAATACATGTAGATAATTATTGTTACTCAGTACTTAAATGTATAATCACACTGTAGCAATGACACGTTAAAATAAAGTGTAACCTGAATCTAAATCTTAGATAATCAGTTTATAGCAATAAAATAACATATTGTATAGATGTCATAAAAGACAGGCTGGTGCTATTTCAGGATTCAGTGGATAACTCATGGTTTTTCACAATGTTCATTCCCCAGAGGAACAAGAGCTAGACTCTGCATTCCAGGATTCAAAGAATGTAAAAGAATGGCTAGCGTTCCCATATTGAGATTCAGAGGGTACGTCTAGGTCCCTCGACTCGCTCTAAGTCGGTACAGTCTTCATAACCCAGCACTTGGACAAAACACAATAAAGCCACATTATGCAATGCACTTTCTTTAATTCATGAGGGATCCCTCATAAATCCGTTTTCAATAATGGCCCTTTTTCCCTGCCTTGTTTTCCTTATGTAAATGAGACCTCGGCGACAAAGGGCCGACTGACAGTAATCTTCCATAATTTGGTTTGAGTGGCTCTGTGCTAGCTCTCTGGGAGGCCTGAAAGAACACATATCATTCAGAGGGAGGTCAGACAGTGCACAAAACAAACTGACAAGGCCAAAGCTCACACACACTGCCTGACTGACAGCTGAGAAGCCTGCATACTCAAAAGGCCAGCCAAGACAGCAAACGATTAAAAAAAGAGAGCTGTTACAATTCTAGCGTGCGTGTCTGAAGAGCTGATGCTCGTTTGAATGGACTGTCTTTGTGATTGATGACAGGTCCACACACCTGTTACTAGCTCACGTCATTCCTGATTTTTAAGCAGATTTGAGAAAATTAAGCGTCTTTGTCATGGCTTTTTTTAATGTAATATATAAAAGAAACTTACTGTATGTGTTCTATAGTTTTTCAACTAGCGGTCCCCGGCTAAATTGTTTAATTTTTTGCTAATATTTATTCTGAAGAAAGATAAACTTGAATAGTAATGAAAGCCAAAATATTAAATGTTGTAGATTAATATTTCAGTCAACTGTATAGTTATAATTAAATGATGTTTTTACTTACTTCATTATTCTTGGCATGATTTATTGGTGTATTTTATAAAAAGACAATAGCATTTGTCTTTATAAAAGAAATGCACAATAAATAGAATTTTTTTTTTACTAATTTATTTTATAAATGGCAGTTTGTTGGTTTTTGTTTACATAATCCACACATGTATTACTGTATGTAAACAAAACCTTTTTATTTTGGATGCAATTAATCGCGATTAATCATGTGACAGCATAATATATACTGTATATAATACATGTATAATTGCATCCAAAATAAAAGGTTACATGTGTGTACTGTGTATATTTCTTATGTTTATATAAATACACACTCAAAACATATATTGTACTGTGTGTATTTTTACACGCATTTTGATTTTAGTTCAACTAAATGGGAAAATATTTTTTGAAGAAAAAAACAAACAAATTCTATGTTATTTCATTTAGTTTAGTACATTGATTAATTTTTTCATGCATTCAGTTTTAGATAAGTATAATAATAACAACGTAAAATAATAATAATAATAATATAAAAATGTAATAATATAATAATAACCTGGTGCATATACTGTACATTTTGCTTGATATTATTGGATATTTAACTAATTTTTATTTATTTTACATTTAACATTAACATTACATTTATATTTACCTTAAAAGTATTTAAATAAAATTAATTACATTCATTATTTCATTTGTAGCATTAAATTTAATATCAGCATTATTAGTTTCATAATTTACATAAACGATGATCATCTCTATTGGGTAGAATTCGAATATTTTGCATTCCTACTTCAACATATTTATTCAATTTAATTAATAATTTGTTCTTGGTACTTGGACATTATACCTGGATACTAAATTAATGTAATCCTTCTGGTATTAGTCCCAAAAAACATGCTTCCATATTGGCGAATTTGGTGCGTTGCGATATATAGGCGATAACTGTGATATTCAAATCATAAAATATGGGCATTGTGTTAATTTTGGGTATGACGATATATCGGTTTTGGCGATAACCATGATATTTCAAATTAACAGGACTCTTATGATAACATGACAGGTAAATTATCCAGCCCGAGTGCCTGATTGATCTTCACTTCGGAACATTCATTCACATATTGGCACTGCCCAGCGTCTTCACACATGGACGTGTGTGACATCTAATACCTTGGTAAATAAATACTATTTAAATTAACGTCTCGCTCTTTGCTCTTTGAATGGAACACAATAAGACAAACATACACACACGTTAGTTTTCTCCTAAAATAGATTTAATTTTACCAAATTTCTAAATGATTCGTAAACGACTTGTGTGAAGCAGTTCGAAGAATCAGTCTGTGTAAACCCCGCCTCTCTGTGAGCCCTCACTGCTGTGATTGGTCAGATGGCGCAGCCCTTTATGATTGGTCTACCGCTACAGCGGTCCACAGAGCTTGTACCAAAACTATACTTTCTGATATTCCTAGAGGTGCTTTCTGAGAGAATACGTCAACTACTGTAGTTAGCAAGGACTACCCAGGAGAGTGCTCGCAATTTCCTTTTGTAAGCGAATCGGACACACCTCTACGTTGTCAACTTCAGCAATGTATAATGCATAACACTGCGTTAATAATCGTTTATCATTACTTAAACTAATGAGACAGACAGACAGTCAAGCTGCATCAATCACAATGTTTAGACTACATTAGGCCACAGCTGAACAACAGAACTACAGAAAGGCAAGTTAGCCGGTTACTAAGACATGTGCAGGGTTGTTAAACAACATAACATACAAAAATTCACGCTTTGAACGATCGCTAGGAAATACAATCATCAATTATTAATCATACTTACAGGTAGAATTTCAGTCCACGTAAACTGGCACTGATCCATCTTTTATAGACCAAGCGTTTTGTGAATATCGCGTTGTACTCCAAGATTGGAAAAGCAGTCATCAGTAAAAGGAGGCAAACACAACAAGAGACTGTACTGCTGAGGTGTTGTTGAAAAATTGAATGTTAATCACTCATTCTTTGTACATTCATCTTTCAGAGGTGCATATAAAACAAATTTACTGTCACAGGATACAGCGTCTTCTTTGCATGATGTAATCCACACAGAAATTGTACACAGAAAAAGATTGGAATTGCTGACGACTCGTTTAGGCGTATGTGAGCCGACTTTTTTTTTTTTTTTGATAGACAATAACTTTATTTGCCGTGCACTGTCGGCATTGCAACTTTGCAGATAGTTTATGTTCACATACAGCTACATGACACACTGCATGAAAGATCATATTTGAAAAGGCATAATAGGGGCACTTTAAAAAGGAGAAAAAAAGGAACTTTTGTACTTGTTAGTTTAAGCTGTATCGACCATTACAGATCCCTTTTTCTTCCCAGCAGAACTCACATCCCTGCCTATAATAGTCCCACTGCGGTCCTGTCAGACTCAGAGATGATTGGCTGTAGAGCTTCAAGACGAATGAGAGGAGAGTGACAGCTGGTGGAAGACAGACTTCAGCTCTGTGAAAAGGGAAGATGTGGACAGAGGAGAATGTAAAGGTCTATCATTTGGACTGTTTTGAAACATGCTTCACTGGATTCTTCTCTGAAAGTAATGGAAAGAGAGGGACTACTGGCTTAACTGAGTAAAAAAGTTACAATAGCTCACAAGAAAAAAAGCACTATTTTTCTCCAAATCTGAAATTAAATAACTGGAGAAGACATTTTAGCATTCAGTATCACTTCGGTTTCAAGAATGAAATGGGGCATTAACACTTAATCAAGTGTGACAGTCTAAATAAAAATGTGAAATGGTTCATCCAAATGAAGTCTATTGCCTAAACTCAAATGTTTCCTTAGATGTCTTTATCAATTGCTGGATTCTGTCTGAAATCACAGTTTTGGGGACTGAGCGGTTTGGTTTGTGCTGAGCCACATCTGTCGGGTCAACAGGTCCATCACAGCTCTTTTTTCAGTCTGCCTTGAAAAACATAAGGGATGAAAGCTGCACGTCAAAGAAACAGACTTTCCCGGAGGTGTCAAATGTCTTTAAAGTAGTGATGGCACTTCAGTTTTTGAGCCATGCCAGATGCTAGGGTGGAAAACTCACTTTATAGTGTAGATATAGTCTTGACATGTACATAACAACCACCATTACTTATCTTGAATGCATCCTTTATAAACTGAATCCATGTTTATACACAGATGTGGCTTTTTAATCTGACTTTGCTTAATGGAATCACAAAATATCCATAGAACTTGGGTTCAGTTTAAAAGTTTAGGGTTGGTAAGATTTTTAAATGTTTTTTAGAGAAGTCACTTATGCTCACCTGCATTTATTTGATCAAAACTGCAACAGAAAATTGTCAAATATTATTACAATTTAAAGTAGCTTGTTACGACCTCCAGGGGTTGATCATAACAGATAAATTAGTCGTAAGGTGCTGGATGGAAAAGTACTACCATAAAG
>JAUMHG010000079.1:6743644-6761303 GCA_032359395.1 Enteromius anoplus
ACACCCACCTGCAACACAGAATACATACACACACAAGAGGGCAGTCTATAATAGACCCACAGCATGAACTCGTAACATAGCTGTTTTCTATTGTAATATATGATAAATTATAATATATGAGTTTACATTACTGCAGTCTTCAGTGTCACGTGATGCTTTAGAAACCATTCTAATTTGATTTGCTGCACAAGAAAATTGTATACTATTATCAATACCTTTTATGGAATTCATAACAATTCTCTTTTTTTCATGGTTCTGTGATTAATCAAAACTTCTTGTGTAACATTCTGAATATCATAACTGTCACTTTTTATAAATGTAATGCATTCTTGCTGAATAAAAGTAATAATTCCTTGAATACCCTTATTAAAAAAAGATATATATTTTAAAATCCATATTCTTTATACTAAATAGATTTCGAATCTATAACATATTTACGGACATATTGTTCAAGACTTGCTGCTATAGAAATGATAAAGACACTTTATTTGGCACACTAGTTCTTAAAGGGTTAGTTCATCTAAAAACTCATTAATTACGCACCCTGACGTCGTTCCAAACCTGTAAGACCTCCGTTCATCTTCAGAACACAAATGAAGATATTTCGATGATATCAGAGAGCCATCTGTCCCATCCACAGACAGCAATACTACTGAAATTATCCAGAAATCTAGTTTACATGGGTTAAACAGTCCATGGGACATCAGTGGCTCAACCTCACTTTTGTGATGCTACGCAATACTTTTTTGTGCAATGAAAACAAAAATAAAATGAAAACAAAAATAACATCATTAACTCTTCTCCTGTGACTTACATTTTCTACCATTTTAGAGTATCTCAACGCAGTATATACGCAAGCTTTAACATATTTTATGTAATCAGCCTTGTTTACATCCGGGGGAAAGCACTTGGGCATGTATGTAATCTGTGGCTGTTTACGCCTAGAAGAAAGTGTACACTTACTCTAAAATGGTGGAAGACGTAAATCATGGGAGAAGAATGGTTGAGTATATGATGTTATTTTTGTTTTCTTTGTGCAAAAAAAATATCATCGCAAAACTGAAGTTGATCCAATGATGTCACATGGACTGTTTTTCCAGTGTTTTTACCACTGGATCTTAGATCATTCAGTTGTATTGGAGGGTCTCTGGAGGGTCAGGTGGCTCTCTGATATCATCAAAAATACCTTAATTTGTGTTCCCAAAATGAACAGAGGTCTTACAGGTTTGGAACGACACGTGGGTGAGTAATTAATGACATAATTTTCAATTTGGGGTCAACTAACCCTTAGCCTAAAATGTGTTTTAATGTCACTATTGATGAGGATTGGATAAATTATATCAGTCTTTAAATGCAAGAAGTGTACCTGAAGTATACTTGCAATATAGTTCCACTTTAGCTCAATCGGTATATCTTTGGCTGGACTACAGCACTAATTCCATATAAATATAGCGTATTAAATACTAACTGCAGGGTTTTTTTTATTTATCACATACATGTATAAATGTATTTGTAGTTCAATTTTTTTTTTTACCACTGCATATTTCAACCACTGGTACCTCTAAATATGGATTGTGAATTTTTGGAGAGAGATTTGTTTTTAATGCTTTTGCTTAGGTGTTAATGAAGCACCTCAGGGCATGGCAGTGTGGGGTGTATTTGTTTGCACGTGTGTAGTCCTGGGGTGGTCTTTGTGGTCAGGATCAGACCGATATCATCACCATCCGCTGGTGGGCCTGTTTTCAGATCTGTTCTCCTGAGCTGCAGGGTTTGATGGATCCTAGATGGCTCTCTCTTAGCTCTGTACTCATTAGGCTGCTTTGTGAACAGACGTTGGCTGATTTATGCGCGTCGGGTTTCATTAATTATGCCGTGTCATTCAAGCAGATTAGATATTTCGAACTTTTCCACTGGGTTGTCAATTTGAAAATGAAGAACAGTTGAATATTTATTACTTTTTTGTTGTTGATTAAAGAGACAGTTTACCCATAAATGAAACTTTTGTCATTGTTTACTCGCATTCGTGTCATTCCAAAATTGCAAGACCGTTGAATGGCAAATTATATTTCATTAAAATTGTTTGGTACCAACATTCAGGGTTGAGTAAACTATGCCAAATTGTAATTTTTGGGGTGAATTATCCCTTTAAACCCAATGACAATGGCTAATGGTGTGCATATTCAAATAGATGTCAGAGATCAAGTTTTAAATCATCCATATTCATGAAATAAGTACTTGAGCAATGATCCAGATGAGACTAATCATTTGGAGATAATGACGGTGACAGTGAGCAAACTCTTAAAGGCCAATTGACAGAGTTCTGCGAGAGAAACAACAATAGCTTGTCACTTTCCTTATTAATTTACTCCAGGAATAATCAAGGTATTTACATAGTAATTTATGCTAATTTGCTCTTGTGAGAAATGTTGAGCTCAAGCTTGTGTAGCTGTATAGAAGCACATTACTGGACATGAAGGGGTTTATTCTCGGCAGACCATTTCTTGCCAAAGTGACTTTGAGAAAAGAAAGTTTGCATAACATAAGTGGCAATTACCAAAGCAGGTAGCTAAGGTTAAATGGCTGAATCCCACGGTAATGCAATTACAAACAATGTGCTGATTCTGTCACAGTGCTAGGTACAAGTCAAATATTGCCCTTGTTGGAAAAAAGTGAGGTGCAAATTAAGTCTTTGTGTTAGTTTGGTGAGGTAAGGGATGTGACTTATGCAAGTAACTTAAAAATGTAAACTGTTGATAAACTATATAAAAACAGACATAAATGCGTAGGACAAAAAACTCCTGGAGACGCTGATGTTGATGTGTCTGCATTCATCTCAGTGGGCTTAAATAGATCAGACCTTTACAGCAGTGTAACAAACTAAATTAATGTCAATTAATAATCAATTAAAGTAATTAATCCGAAAATTCGACATTTAGTAAATTACTTTACGCATTCTTATTCTTTGCCAGTTCTTACTTGTGAATTCAGTTCACTGGAGACTCGCTCTGAACGGATCGTTATCAGTGAGTCGTTGAATCGAGAACAGCTGCAATCGGATCATTACAATTTGATTGAACGGGTTCATTAAAAAGAATCAGTTTGTGAATGAATCGCTCGTCTGCGTCTCGCTCGGAGCACGTGACATATGAGTAACAATGTTTTATGAAATGTAGTGACGTAAAAAGTACAATCTTATGCAAAAGTTACTAAAATTATACATACTCCGGTAAAGTATAGATTCTTGAAAAATGTAAGTAAAACTACTTTGTTACTGTCCACCACTGATATTTTTAGATTATATATAACAATGGATATGAGACTTCATAAGACTTTTATGTTCTTAATTGAATTGTGAGTAAAGTTTTTTTTGTTTTGTTATTATAAATCATATTATAATAATAGAAATTATAATATAAATATTATGGTGTTGATTGCTTAATAAAACTAGTGCTGTCAAATGACTGATTGTGATTACGTTTTTGCTTATATAATATATATCTGTGTATATTTATTGTGTGTATATAAATACAGATACATACAGTACAGTATATATTTTTAAAAATATATATTTTTCATATAATTTAGTTAATATATAAACAAAGCATACTTTTCTTAAATATGTACATGCATGTGTGTGTATTTATAAATACATAATATATAGATACAGTACACAAAATTATTATGTGAACAAATACTTAGAAGCCATTCATTGTAATGAATTATTTGACAGCGCTACTTAAAACCAAATGTATAAACTTGACTTAATAAAGCTTTTGTTATATTTTTATTTTTTTAAATCCGTTGACTGATATGACAGTTTGTATAAATCAAATAAGAATAAAATTAAATTCTAAAATAAATGTTTTTTGTAGGATTTTTATTTGTTTAACAAAAAGCATACAAATAAAATGCTTGACGATTTTTTATATATTTGTATTATTATTTAAAAACTGCACTGAGACTTTTTTTCATGACATTTTTATTTAAAATTTCATTTTACATTTTATTTTATTTTCCTATTTAGTCCACCTCTGAAGGAAAAGAGCTGCATACATTTGCTGTGGTTCTCTGACCATGTCACATACCTGAGGACTACTTTTATTTTTTTATTTAGCCAAACTGGACATCATACTACCTAGCCTGCAGCTGATCTGTGGGATATTCGCCGGCCTGACAATGAAGAATTGCCACGGAGCAGCTAGCGATAAGCCGCACGATTAGATATCTGATCTGCATGCTCATTACACGTCGAGGGATTGCTTCCTTAACGAGATTAAAACAATGAATATGCATCACACAGCCCTTAGGGCCATTCATAGAAATGCATCCCAGTGTTAAACGTTTATTTTAATAACCTTTACCTCAACCCCCAAACGACAACAGCTCACCAAAACCCAACGCCACACACCTGTTGTTTGTTAGATGTGACAAAACTCCAAATGAACTGCCCTCTGGTCCAACACGTATGCAATCAATATCACGCCGGCCATATGAATTAGCAATTATGTCTGAACTTTTCGCTCGGGGGCTCTGTGGCATGGCATTTGAAAAACAAAATGATTAAACACTGCATTTTTTTTTTCCTCCTGGTATAGCCTTTCTTTTTATTTTTGTTTAATCATTTTATTGAACGTAAAGCATGGCTGAGTTTTCAAAGTGTATTTAAAGGGACCAGACTGCTCTCATACAATAGAAACTCATTTTCTATGAGTGTTTTTGTATCTTGTTTTGTAATTAAAGTCTGTGGGGCTTCAGGAGATGAAATCTGATGATTGTTTACCTTGTTTCTTCTAAACAGTGGTTCGCGCTTATAGTAGATTATTTGTTTGCCTCGTTCTTGATTGTAAGCTTTGGATCCTCTGAATGTATTCCCATCCGGGTTAATCTAGTCTGAGGTATATGTACGTTATCCTGTCTGCGCTTATAAGCGTGATGGAGACTGTTATGGCTTCTTCACGTCAAAGCAGATTAACTGGTAGTCGCTGTAGCTTTAGCACGTATAGGAAGTGATATCTTATCGCTCTTATCCTCCGTGCACGGCATAAACAGCCTCCCAACTGACGTCTTTATGATGCCTTGTCTCTGTTTAGCATACCCGCTCTTTATCTTGAATTTATATATTGCTTGTGGAGTAACGAAATACATGCCATTAACGTGCTACAGTACACAGCTTCTTATTTGAAAAAGTATCTTGACAATTCGCTGATTTGGTTTGTGTGAACAGTTCAAGCTTGAATGTACTTATGCCATATTTAGTCAAAATTAAGCAAAATATGGTCTTGTATGTTCTAGATTCAGTTCAAAACTTTAAGGCCAATTTTCTCGGTTTTAGTCTTGGTCGTTTAGTTGTTTGTAGACAACAAAATAAAGAAGCAACTTAGATTTGATCCGTTATTTTTTCTTTTTTTTTTTGTCTCTCACTCTTTTGTTTACCCTATGCTTTCAAGAAGTAAAATCTCTCACTGTCGGGTGTCATTGTCCTCAACTTTTGAATGACATTTTTTTGCAGGGCATAGGA
Source organism: Enteromius anoplus (assembly GCA_032359395.1). Classification (NCBI taxonomy): domain Eukaryota; kingdom Metazoa; phylum Chordata; class Actinopteri; order Cypriniformes; family Cyprinidae; genus Enteromius; species Enteromius anoplus. The sequence goes on from JAUMHG010000079.1 coordinate 6,749,163, forward strand.
GTTCACTGTGGTTTTCATTAATCCTGCATCTTAATTGCTTGACTCGGTTACCTCACATGTCACTTCCTATTAGCAGCGTTTGGATGTGTAATGTGTGGAAGACAAGATAATTACAGAGAGATGGCTTGGGTAGTGCACAACATAGAGGAAAGGTTATTTGCATCTGTATAGAGCCTGGGTGCCATAGAGCTACAAAGAGTCACGTCTGAATGTGCTGCTAATGCATTTAGCTTGAGTTCGACATGCCAGCTGTATTCTCCTAGCTACATAGCCTCCCAAGTGGATACTGCATGAAGTTTTAAAGTGTCCCTATACTGGATTTTTTATTAATAAATACAATTTTATAAATTACCTTTCATGCACTGTGTAACATAGCTCTAAGTGAGTGAAAACATCCTGCAAAGTTTTAAATCTGAAAGTGCACTGTGTATAAATAATTGTCTCTCAAAAGAAAAGTTGACTCTGAATCATTAAAACAAGTCTTTTTTCCAAACAAATCTTAAACTGTTGACATCAACATGAAACATTAGCATATTGCCTGCCCACTTCTTTGAGGTTTTGGAGCATAAAAAATAGCTGTTTTTCCTGGTAACGGCTGTACACAAAGCAGCACTGCTCAATCGACCAATCACTGCAGAGTAGCGCCAAGCATTGAGTGAATCGTTTGGGAGACAATGAGCAAATAAGGTAAAAATAAATGCATATTATAAGAAAATGTAAGTATTTTTTGAACTTGCACGCATATCTGTGGTTGGGGACTCCCAAAACTAAAATATGAACCTTTCATAACCCATAATAAGGATGTTAAATGCTGAGTAATTACACTTGAAAGGTTTGATGTTGCCTTGTAAAAATTAGGGAGTTTTATATTTATACAACAGTTCTTGATGCTCGTTGAATCTGATTGGCTGAGATCCTTTTCCAGGAGTGTCATATTCTAGTGAAAACAGAACTCCAGCCCTTTTATCATTCGTATCACTCTGCTTGCAGTATTTCTCACTTTTTGTGTCACAAAATGTTGTTCAAAGAGTTTTTTACGTGAAAATATAGTTCTTTAGACTTCAAATACGCCGTTTCAAACAATAAATATATTAGGTTTGTTTATATTTAATCAGTTGATTCTTCCTATTTTGTCTTTTTCTGCAATACTTTTCCAGAAGGTTCCTGCAAGTCTTGGACCACAAAACCAATCCTAATTTTTAAAGATCATGTCATCTTCGCAGAGGGCCAATTCCAAGAAGATAACACGTTGTTAAAGCTCTGAACAATGTTATTAAAGAGACAAATGGACATTTTAGCGATCCATTAAATTTAATTATCACTTTGGCGCTCAGAACAGGATATCAAATTTATTTCTCCGTCTCACACGATTTATTTTGGAAGCTCGTGAATGAACAAGCTTTTTGGCGCTGCAACATTTTCTGAAGAGTTTATTGGAAGTGCGCTTGTTATTATTCATCACTTTGACCAGGTCCTGCACCACTCGTGTCCAAATCAAGATAACATGAACTCCAGCGTGTTCTCATATTGCAGATGTGCCAAAAGTCGTTCGGAAGAACTTTGTCGTCAGTCTTCAAGCCTGCTGAGGTCAGCAGGTCTATTTCCCTGCCAAATAGGTCTATTCCCTGGGCTGGCGGGAGGTCGGAAACTAATTACAGAGCGCAGGGCAGGGAAAAGTCAACTCATTTTCTTCCACCTCCTTATTGGTGGTTGCACTTCAGCGTGTTGGTATAGCAACCAACATTGACGGATACATTTTGGCCATAATGGATTTGTCAAATCGAGCTTGTTGCACTTCATACAATACCCTTTTAATGTCAAAACACACGTTTTTAGGTGGCTGCAACCCACAATACGATAGTGTAAACCTGGAAAATGTCTCTAAGCCTAATAGACCAATTATGTTATGTAACACAGTGACCTGTGCATAAATGTGCCAACTAGAAACTGGTGACTTTTAAATGTCTATAGATTTTAAGGTGTCAGCTGTCCAATTAGTAACTGATCATTCTCTGAATTTTTGCCATCTGGACTCGTCATTACGATGCTCAAATGAGAGCCAAGGCTCATGTTGCTAAGCTACTTGGCAACATCTGCAGTTGTTCCGATTTTTTTGTTTGTCTAATTGGATAGAGTTTAAGTCCAAGAGCTAATGAGTGTAGGAACAACGGCTGGAAATCAAGTGATACATGCTGGCATGCCGGGTTCGAATTATAAGGTGTAATTGGAAGGACCGATGATAATGGATATGGCTTTTCAGAGCCAATTAAAGCTTTATTCAGCTCCTAAACATATTAGCATCTGTGTTTTGTTTAATTACGCATCTGTTGAAATTCATCTCAACCGCAACAAGAGTAAACCAACATCATAATTAAGTTGAAGGGTACTTAAAAGATTGTTTCGGTTCTTGCGGTTTGAATGCAAATGGAGTCTAAAATTCATTTATTGTCAATTCTACATTTTTGTGCCTTATGTAGCATCATCAATAGAAATCAATTCAGACCAATTTTGCCCTTTTTAAAAGTAATGAAAGTTTCAATAAAATAAAAAGACACTGTCATAATGTCGATAATTGTCAAGGACAAATTTTATCTTCATATCAACATTTTTTCATGTTTACTTATTATTTAAATTATTCACCTTTACAATCTTAAAAATAACACATTTCATAGAAGGACACTTATGCTGCAATTTTTTTTTTTTATTTAATTTTTTTTTTTTTACTTTTAAAGAAGCAGTGCTTCCAAAGCAAACAAAGAGAAACTGAGCTTTAGTTCTGTTTGCAATCTGACGAAGTTTGACACACTGTGGTTGAAGTAGTTGTTGGTTTATGCTAATGTTTTTCTTCTTTAATTCTTTTTTTTCCCTTTGCCTGCAGGAGTGAGAGAGCATTTGAGTGTGGACAGTCATATCTCTGTGCACTTATGGCCGAAACCATTGATTAATGAAGCTTAGCGAAGCACTTTCTGGCATGAATTATCCGTAGAGTGGTAGCTTTCAGTGAGCACTGAGAAGATGATTCTACTGCTCTTTCAGAGTCTGGGAGACCTAATGTAGTTGTGTGACAAAGTCTGCTACAGCATGTGACATTGAAGTATTAACTTGGTGTTTCTCATGAAATTGCAGTCCCACTTTATATTAAGTGTCTCTAATACCTGTGTACTTCCATATTAACTAGATGTGTATGTAGTGTGTAACCACAATGTAAGTACACATTGCTACATCGTATCTACAGCTGTAATATTTCTGTAACTACACACATGTAACAACCCTCAGAATGGTGTGTGTAAGTACAAATGTGGAAAAGGACATTGGTAACAACACTTTTTTTTACTTCACTAAGTGGTCAAGTAACATGAATTACGTAGCTACATTTTGTAACAGCAGTATGTGTAAGAGTAACTGGAACGGGGGGATCAGGGGGTGTAGTTGGGTAGGTTTAGGGAAATGTAAAGTGGCTGGAGTTGGTGCTCCTCTGTAATAGCAGTGTATATACATGGTAATTCCTCAGAAACTGCCCACTTAATATAAAGTGTAACATTCTGGACACAAACCACAATTTATATGTAAAGCCTAACTTACTGCCCGCTGCTGTGTAACATCAGAGTAATTACATGCTAAATCCATAGCAATGGTCTACTAATATTAAGTGTAACACTTTATTTACCAAAAAGTGCTGCTAGTCCTGTTACACATTTGTACTTACACACACCCTTCTGAGGGTTGTTACATGTGTGAAGTTACAGAAATATTACAGCTGTAGATACTATGTTGCAATGTGTACTTACATTGTGGTTACATGCTACATACACATCTAGTTACTATGGAAGTACACAGGTATTAGGGACACTTAATATAAAGTGGGACCAATTGCTTTAGAGGAATCTAAAAACAATGCAGGTATATAACTATAAAATGTGAAGTTTAGTTTATTTATTGTTTAGATTATTTGATTTAGATGATTGTTTAGATGATTGAGTTAGATAAGAAATTAGTTGTTTAGTTTAGAAGTGTAAATTATTTCATTTTATCGTATATACAATCTTACAAATGGCAAAGAGCAAGAGTTTTAAGTTTTGGGCATTTTTTTAAGTAATAGTTCAATTAAAAAAATAATAATTAGCTGAAAATATACTTAATTCAAGATATAGATCAGTTTGTTTCATCATCAGATCAATATACTAGCCTTCAGTCATAAAAAAAAGATTCCACTAAACAAACATTAAATTCTAAATTAAATTTATTAATTTATAAATTATTAATTTGAGAAAAAAAATGATTAATTAGTTACAATTTTTAATTGATTGACAGCACTAGTTTAAAGTTAAAAACATATAAATAATGGATTTGTTTCTAACAAACTAATCTTTTTTGTTTTAAAAGATATTAATTTATGGACTGGAATTTCTTGTGGATTATTGTGATGTCAATTTAATTTAATAACCTATATACTGTAAAGGATCTTAGTATGCTCCATTTGAATCATTTATTCTCCCTTTTTTATGTGTTAATGACTTTAAATTATTCATAAGCCAGTACTCAGATCAGAAGAACCTACGGTAAAACCTATTTTTTTAATCTCCATTTAACACATTAGATACTTCTTTAAAGGCAGAAATGATGGTTGAATGCATGAATTCTGAATCTGTTTCATAAGAGGTCATTTGAAACTTAAACAGCACTTTAAAAAAGTTATAGAAAAGCTAAAGAAGTTTCTGTGTGGGATAGACATTATGAATGCCACTGAGTTGTGATATTTTGCCGATGCCTGCCGGCTGTTGGCTTCACCTCTGTCCTTCATCACAATGAACGACTGAGAATTTTATATGGAGACTTTGGACTGAAACAACCCTTCAGCCCGACTGAAAAGTTATTATAGACAAAATGAGAATTAGAAGAAAAAAAAATCTTTGTTTTATAAATGTCCTGTTTTCTTATTTTAGAAGTACTATAGGATTGACAAAAATCCATAAGGCAGCCCTATACATTGTGACAAAGGTTGAGCGAGGGAGAAAAAGAGAGAGAGGCTGAATGTTATCTCAATTTCTCCTGTCTTGCGTTTCCCAGGATTACATAAAGCCCGGATGGGGATCCAGTAAGAGTTAGTTATTATTAGCTCAGTTCCCTTTAGCAATATTACCATAAACACCGTCAACCCTTCTCTTCACTGTAAACGCCACAACAAAAGCCTCCCAACCCTGGATGAAATTATGAGCTCTTTTGATGTTGCAATCTTGAGCCTGATAAAAAGGGACGATCGAGCTTTGTTTTCGCTCGTTTGATCTAAATCGTTGGTGTGTTGCTTGGCATCCCTTTCATGTCAGAATTATTAATTGTGTCTTCACCTATATGAAAATGATCTTTCGCTGTTATGTTTTCATTCAGAACTTCACATCAGCGATACATGGCTCCATTAAAAGGGTTGAAAAGGGGGTTTGATCTGTGGACCGTGAGACAGTTGTGCAGGAGACCGGGGCTAGTTGTCACACAGAAAGTTCTATAGTTTACTACATATATCAGATTTTTTGACAATATTCAATGTAGTTTGATAGTTTGAAATGACTGTATGCCGCATAGTGCCAAGTTTATTTTTAGTGTTTCTTACAGGGCTATAGATTTTTCCTTATCTACATTACTTTTTGAAAGTCGCATAAGTCATTAACCAGCAAAGTTAAAGAGAGTAGATTTTCTCATTATACTTTTCTCTGCTTTTAAACAACTCCAGATCTGTTGCTGATTAAGTGAGCCTTTGTGTACTGGACTTGAAAGAATGCTGGACTTCTTGCGTTAATGTGAAATCACGCACCTTTCAGCAGATCTATATTGAAGATTGTGAATTAGTGAACAATAGCCTATAGGGTTTACTGGGGCTTCTTATGAGCATGACCAATTAAAAATAATGCGACACAGCAAAAAATTATTTATGCATTTTAACAGCGCCAAACTGTAGGAAAGTATGTTTTTAGACAGATTACAATTAAATAAATTATTTTGTTTAAAAAAAAAAAATTACAGGATGTCTATTAGTTTGAGGTCGTATTGAACTGTGTTGCTAATGTAATTATTTTTATAATTTTTTTACGTTTTTAATTACCGTGCCACAGTAGATAATAGCTATGTTTTCCATCAATGTGATTTAAACTTGTGCGCACAGCTCCAAACTAGAATATTGCATAAAAAACAGTTGCGAACCTAGCGCAGGTTTCCATTTAACAAGCCAAAGAGAACAAAATCATCACTTCCGGATCAACCAGCGCAAAAAAGTAGGAGAAGCCACTGTATATAATACATTTATTCTGCTCTGTTGTGCACATACAGTAAGTATTTAAAGTGCATTTTTCAAATTTATTTGCATCTTGCCGTTTCAATCCAGCATTTTTTTATGCAATATTCCAAAATGCACGTAAAAATAGGTCTTAATGGGAATGGAAACGTTGTTGTCCTATGATTCTAATATAGTTATCTTTCTTGGCTTGAATAAGCCTTTCAATCACAAAAAATTTTTTTTGTTTTTTTTAAGTGACCATATTATGCCATTTTTAAGTTTCTAATATTGTTTTGGGAGTCTCCTACAATAGGTTTACATGCATATAAGGTCAAAAAAGTCTAATAGTGCTTTAATTTTTCTAAAAAAATATGCATTTAATAATTAAACTAATTTTCCAGCGACTCTCAAACAATTCTTTAGAAGAAATTCTAAGATTCAGTCCTCAGCCCTTCTTTTCTGTGAGCCTACTCTGCTCTGATTGGTCAGATGACCCAGTCTGTTGTGATTGGTCTACTGCGTACAGCATGTCAAAAACAACACCCATTGCTATAGTTCCATATTTTAAATGCTCGATAGAAAATATAAACATTTATTATTTGTCATACTTACAGTTTGAGATTCAGTGGAGCCAGTAGGTCCATATAAACTGAGTAATGAGCCATCTTTCAAGCGCAAGCTTTTTGTAAATCCCACGAAGGACTGCATTCAGAGAAGAGGAGTTTAAAGAAGCAGCACTTTAATGATGTTTGCTTTTGAGCATGGTTGATTGGACAATTGTTTTTGATTCATTTGCATTGTATATGGTTTTTTTGCTTTTGTTTTTTTAGCAAAGCAGCACTTCACTAAAGTTTCTAAGGCTGAAAACAGATTTTAGATGATATGAAAATAAAATGTGCAAAAGCCTTGAAAGTGTGACTCTGAGTTGTTAGCTGTGACTGACACCTCTCTGAGCACAACTCCATTACTTCCAGCGCACCGCGCTCGTTTCGCCAGCAGCTGATGGACACGTCCCGCAGGAATTGCGGTCATGGGCAGAGCAGGCCACAATGGTCCGGACAAGGTCAAGATTACTGATGATTCAGAACTAAAGGCAACACAAAAGGGCCAGTAATGTACTAGGACTGTTGAAGGATTACTCTGAAAGGGGGTTATTGGGTGATAAGTAGCAATGACTCTGAAAGAAGCGGTGTAGATTGGAAAAAGTGATTCAGAGGAGAACTTCAGTACACTCTTGCCGGGCTCTGGATGGCTGGTAATTGTTGTTTGCCAAATGAGTGGCACTTCCAGAAAACTCAATATTTTTCTTTGTCACTCTCTATCTACTCTCAGCTCTCTCTCTGTGTGTGTTTGTGTAGTAGAAAAGGTTTGGCTGGTTAGCATGGTTCGGTTAGTCCCACTCTGGTAGGTTGGTTAATGACATTACTGTTATTTTTTGTTTTCAAGAGATAAGGTCATAGTCAAATGAATAAAAATTTGATTCATACATTAAATTCATGACTTGAATTCACATAATTCTAGTAGGGTTGGGTTGCTAGACCATGCCGCAGAACCTGATTTTGCTGAGTTCGGCTTGTCCCTGGGTCAACATCTTTGTTGACCCTGGAACAGTATTGTGATTAGCCAATCAGATTTGAAGAACCAGTTTATAGTTTTTGTGAAGTTTAGGCTTACAATCATTGTTTGATGCTTGTACATCAGTGTCAGTCATCTATCATTTCCTCTGATTTTAGGCATTACTCATGGGTAGGGTTAGGTGTAGAGATATGGCCAAAACTAAAATTTTGGAATAAAATGTCGTTCCAGGGTCAACAAAATATGTTGACCCAGGGACACGCCGAACTCAGCAAAGTCAGGACGTGCAGACGATGCCATCGTCCATCGCCGATGGCCGATAGACACCACGATGCTGAGCTGGCATCGCTGTAAATCATTTCCACGAGAGGAAAACAGATGTAACGTTATATGCGAAGAAACGGGTCCACGAGCTCATTTCAAACACTTGCACGCGCTTGATATGTCATCCACGCGCAATTCAAGCACTCGCGCGCGAACAAATTTTTTATTTATGAATTAAAATGACAGTATAGCTTCTGAAATTATCAAAATAAAAGTCAATATAAGATAATGAAATGAAATTCATAGATAAAATGACTTGAATACACATCTTCATTGATGAATTTGACTTTCATTTCTCAATTTAAAGTTACATTTGGTGTTTTTAGGAAACAAAAAGTCAGAATTTCAAGGTGATACAAATGGCTGATACTGTAAAGAAAAAGCCTCATTCGAGAATGGAAACCATAATGTGATTAGGCATTATTTTTTATTATTATTATTTCAAATTCTAAAAAATACTGAAGATAAAATATCATACATTTGAGGGGGAAAAATCTGTAAGGTTGGTTTGCATTTTAAAATGCTATATTACAATTATCTTTATTTTTATTTATTTTTTACTTTATTCTTTTAATTTTACATTTCATATTTAGTATATGATTTGATAACTTCTTATATTTTGAAAAAGAAAAAGAAAATGGAAAGATTTAGTTAAAAATGAACATGCAAAAATCATAAATATCATGATTTGTTTTTATATTTTTTTATTTATTTTTATTTTTTACTGGTTGGTTAGACAAGATTAAATGTAAATTTTTATTTAAATGTTTTTCAACTAAATATGAAACTAGCACGAATGCAAAGAGCAGCTTTTAAAACTACATTTTGCTTTCCGGTATCTTTCTTAATCTTAATTATCATTGACCCAGATGCTACAACTACACCATTATGGGGGCAAAAAGCATCTTTTTCCATTGCCGGCCATCCAGCATCAGCCGTTGGAAATATGTAAGCTGCATGCCCAGTCACTCAGCCCGTGTGCTTATATGAGTCTCTTTTGAAGCCAGCAGACATGGAAAGGTGTATATGACCTTCCCCGAGGCATTTCTCCAAGAACCCTCTGAGACCCTTTGGCTTCTCAGCAGTCACACTCCTCTACCTCTCATCCTTTGTTCCTCTCCTCTTCTGTCTCGCTCCATCCCTCCGGCAATTTGGTCGGGGTCAGTTTGGGGCGACGGTCTGTGAAGTGTAAAAAGCCGTTTTCAGAAACAGCAGCCAGGGACCCAGAGTGACACAGTTCTCATTTGCTGCACAGCGAGGATGGCCCACAAGCAAATTCATTGCTTGCAAGTGAAAGTCAACAGTTGTCCTTCTTGTATAACGTCCTGAGAAATAAAAGGCACAAACTACAGGTGAATAGAGTTAAGATTTTAGAGGAAAAGAGTTCAGCTGCACTAAAATAAATCAGTTTTTATTGTTCATTCCAATTAATCTCAAATTAATCACTGTAGCTGGGTCATTTTGATTACGTTAAAAAATTACTTAAAAGTAAAAAAAACAACACAATCCAATTTAAAGAGTTTTTGCACATAAACTCTTTGTACACTGTGAGAATTGTGTATATTTTATATGAATATATAAATACACATGCAAGCATATATAAAAAAATATTAAATATATTAACATACAATATAAATATATACATGTAAATATATGTGTTTGACAGCACTACAATGTTGCTTGCAATTTCAAATTTAGAAAATTTTGTATGCTGATTTATTTGCATACTTCATAACTGTACATGTTTTTTAAAAATGCAAATAAACGCTAATTTGCATAAATGTTTAGAACAGAAATCTGAGAACTCTAAATATTTGAATACATTTTACACATATTTTAACAAAATGAAAATAAGTTTGAACCTGGTTTTATACAGTTCTAAACGCTGTTTTGGATGTACTGTATATGCAAATTAATGCATATTTAATTAGATCAGAGTTTTTAGAGAGGTCATTTTGAATATCTACATTTTATTACTTCATAAATCATAAATATTTCCTTACAAATTTAGACAAGATGTTGCAAAAATCAGGCAAATCTCACAATCTTTTTCATAGAAACATTAAGAATACAGTAGAATAGAATTAAAACTGGAATGTCAGGTCAGAAGTCTGGTTTGCTACTGAAGTACAGATTTAAAGAAATGTGTTCTTGAAGTTGCCATTTTGTACTCACCGTTTTGTTGTGCCGAGTCAGTACGACTGCCTTTCATCTCTAGATCACAAAAGATATTTTAAGAATAGTCTCAAATGCTATTTCGGACCCCATTCAATATATGGATAAAAGCAGCTACAGTTCTTCAAAATATCTACTTCATCTATTTCACGGAAGAGGTCGTAGAGGTTTGGAAGGGCAAGAGGATGAGTAAATGATTACATTTTGGATGACCTGTCCCTTAACACACTTTAAATAAATACTGTCATTAGCATCTGTCAAAACATCTATCTGCATCCACAAAACAAACACCAGGCCACTGCATGTGACCTGTATATGAAATGCGAGTGAGCGACCCAAAGAATTGAGAATAAGTTTGCGACCACAACACCAAAACCGAAAGTGCACTTCCCTCAAGGTGATCAAAGTTAAACTAAAGACAGGATCCTTCAGGGAGCTGCAGACACTCTCGAAGGTTAAAAATCGCCAGTCAGCCATGAACAAACTGTCCTTCTGTTTTCTTGAAGCTTCTCAAGTACATCCCTCCTTAAAAAACCCTCAAGGAGTTCAAAAGCTTCAGAAGAACTTCGTTTCTGGCCCATGGTTTGGCACTGATGTAGTATTATTATTTTGCACCACAATCGATGTTCATGTTCAGAGCACTGGACCAGTTTGTTTCTTGGTTCAGCGGCTTGGCGATTTACTTTGAGATTCGGCTCCCATGTTGTCAACCTAAGTACACTTGATAAATCCTCCGAATAAGCAAAAGTGAAGTCCATTTGGCCCATTGCATGCCGTATACTTCTTTCTGGTTCGAATGCGAGGACCAAACTTCCAGAGTGGTGGACCGTAAATTAATATCATCCAGCATGTGCGACACCATCTGCTTCTTTGAAACATATTCATCAATTTGGCCAATTAGCAGATTAATTGCTTAATTACTCAGAGGCAGCTGTGTATTTCTCACGAAAATGCCAACAACGCCAGAACCGAGTCTTAGCGCAATCTTGCTTCTGCATTTCTTTGTCCAGTAGCAGCTGTTATTGAATTTCTGTTGCAAAGTGGGTATATTGTTGAACCAGTTAGTCTGTCGATAAATATAGAAGTTGAATGCACAACAATATGTCTTTAATGACCCAAGTATTTCTGAGGATGAATGCAGTAACGGCAGATTTGCTTTTAGTGTACAGTACTTGACCTAAACTGATGGCAGTTTTTAAACTCCAGCAAGCATCATATATAGAGTTGTTTGTATAGTGTTTTGCATTGTTTGTCTTTGCATTAACATTAATGTAATTCACGCAGGCCATTAGGAATGTACAAACTCACTTTGTATCTCTGTTTGATGTTGGGCGGCAAACTGTGAGGGTGCTTTCCTCCCTCTGCTCTGCATCAAAAGAGCATGTGCCATCCGCATGTTAATTTTTCAGTATGGTCTCACTTTCATTGATCTGATGGAAGAGGTTTTGTGTGTATTTGTAATGATGCTGTCTGTAGATTGAGTTTAAGTCAGGGGTCTCAAAGAGGTTTCACAGGTGTTTTAGGGCCTTTTTGACACTCTTGACCAAACCTGAATCTATGATGAACTGCTGATATGTTCATAATGAATATACGGTATATCATTTTATTTATTTTGGACTTTATAAGCTCTAGAAGAGAAAATACGTGTGCTCATACAGTAAAAATCAACCTGCACAGGGTAATGTTAAAGAAGTTCACTTTAAAAAAACTTTTGCTGATAATTAATCACCCCCATGTCATCCAAGATGTCCATGTCTTTCTTTCTTCAGTCGAAAAGAAATTAATGTTTTTGACGAAAACAT
>JAUMHG010000079.1:6779748-6803561 GCA_032359395.1 Enteromius anoplus
TCTTCGTACTTTAATAGAAACAGGAATGAAAAGGAAATAAATACTAGATTCATTAAACCAAAGTTTGCCTTTTAGATATACACAAAACAAATGTTACCTCATGTCTAACCACCACAGAGTCTGGGAGCCCCTGGCCGAAGCCCCTCCCATGACGCAAATTTCCACGCGCGAATGAAGCGAGTAAACTCAAAATTTTCAACTTCCTTCAAAGTGTCCAACTTCGCGTGAATAGCGCGATTTATTCTCGCAATTCGCGTCCGGTGTTAACGTACCTTTAATTTTTTACAAAGACCCTCCTTTCAACAAGCACAGTCTGCTCTGATTGGCCAGGTGACACAGTGCATTGTGACTGGATGAACCCCACAAGCACGAGTCACAAATGTAACACCCCTTACCATAATCGTGAGATGAGCTTTCAAAATAAGCGTAAAGACAGTTATTAATGTCATAAGTAGTTTTAGCATCAGTTCAAGCCTGAAAGAGGAACAGAGTTGTGTGACAGACACAGCACTTATTTGTATTTGCAGTACACAAGCCACGACTGACTCCACTGTGATGTGACTCTTCTCACACTTTTGTGCACACACAATGCATTTTAAGGCAATTTCACACAGGACCCAGGAATGCGCTGCACTATGAAACCCATACATTTGAACCATTCATGCTCTAAACTTCACGTTTGATCAGTCCATTGCAAACACTTAAAGGAGTAGTTATCCCAAAAATGAACATTCTGTCATCATTTACTCACCCTTTAGAGTTTCCAAACCTGTATGAATTTTTTTGTTCTGCCAAACACAAAGGACAATATTTTGAAAACCAGGCTGTTTTGTTCACCATTGACTACCATAGTTGGAAAAACAAATAAAATGGGAGTCAATGGTGAACAAAACAGTCTGGCCCTGTTTAAAATTGTCATGAATATCACCATGCTAAACTCTCCTAGGACTTATCCTGACAGAAGTTTATTTGTAATACATTTCAGGTAGAAACCTCCCCCCCTTGATTTTGTTTTTCTCTCTTCCAGCAGCCTGTCAGTTACGCCCGTGGTCCAGCTGGACGGAGTGTACCAAACCATGTGGTGGGGGGGCCCAGGAGCGTGTGATGAACTTAAAGAAGAAAAGCAAATCTTCACATCCCAACAACTGCAAAAACAAGAAGGAGATCCGCATGTGCAACGTGCACCCATGCTAAAAGTGACTCTCTATCACTGTAACACACACACACACACACCCCAACACACACTGAATCAGCCCTTAAAGAGGCTGAATAGGGCAGAAACAGCATAGTTTTAACCTAAAGTTTCCTGAAGCAGGACTGGCGAGGGGTGTGTGTTCCAGCTTGTAGGGTTTTAGAGTCACACACGTGGACCAGGCCTGTTATCCGTGATTAGTTTTAGATGCCTTCGTAGCGGGCATATATACTGTATCAATGTATAACCGACACTTTTCAGTACCACCTTCACTAAAACATCAGTGTGCACTTCTTTAATTACATTTTTACTTTCATTTGTTATGCACAACCACATTCTTTCTGGGGAAAGGTTGGCGGTCAAACAGATACGTAGCATTTCCTGTAAGAAAAAAACAAGGTTTTCTGCATCCAATAAAGATTTTGGATGCAATCCTGTACTGGTTTGTGAAGGAAAACAGGCCGTGATGTGCCTCTATTGAGCGATATCAAGGTGGGTCACCCACAATCAATGCCCAATTGATTCAGTGTTTGGTGAGGACAGAGTTTGTTTGTTTTTTCTTTCCTTGAAATTTGGGGAAATCTAGTCAAAATCTGGTTTAGAATGATGCATTGGCCAGGATATGGATAGTTTAACATTGTATTTCCGAACTAAAAAGCACAGGTAAACATAACCATTCAACCTTTTTTGGATTTATTTTATAAATCGTGATATATTAACTTGGAGTTGAAAATAGATTGTGATTTTTTTTATTGCATTATTAGATGTATAAGAGGCTAATGTGAAATATTAACTGATCTGTAGGGAAAGAAGGCATTTCAATTAGACTTTTTCTTACCCTTATTGTGGAGTTTTGATATATTTAGCTTCAAAAAGTCTTGCCAAAGTCAAGTGTGGATTTTGCTTATTTCTGTCACTCTCTCTCCCTTTTTTCTTTTCACTCATCCCTTCTTCTACAATATTCTGCTATTTTGGAATAAACTTTACAATAAAAAAATATGTGATTAAACGTTTCAGATTATTTATTGTCTCACACACGCACACATATACAAATAAATATAGATAGTTTCGCTTTATTATATTCCCTTCTGCTCTAGAACAGTTTCTTTGTCTAACCACCAGGGGGAGACAGAGACTAAAGTTGTGCTACATAATTATGTTGTACATATATATATATAAAACAATAAAAGGCGACTGAATCTGTCATAATACTTTTTGTGTTATATAGATGCATGAACGTCATGTGGATTTTTAAGTGTGTTTTTCTTTGTATGTAATCTATTAGCTTTTGGCTTTAAGAAATATCTGATTCTGAGAATTGAATTGGTCTAGTGTTGATTTTAGTCAACTGCCTAAAATAGTCTGATAGCTATATCAAGCAAGATGTGTCATAATGTTGTTGCCAATTACACTTTGTTAAAAGCACACGCGTGGAGCTGAAGTGCTGAGCTGTTAAACGGTATAATGCATTTATTTAGGTTTAAACTTTAGACCGCGTGACTTTAAAACATTTTATGAAACTCCTACGGTGATTTAGCTTGACAAGTGTGGGGTAAACGGCCCGGAGGCTTTACACTTTAAACACAGGAGATTTTCCTCTCTTGCTAAACATGATCGGAGCAATTTATTGTTAGAACGCATCATGTCTCGGCTACAACTGAGTACTGAAATTAATTAAAGTGGGCCAAACACAGCAGCTTGGTAGTCATGGTAACACGCGCTGAAGCCTTAATATTTCTCACAAACGAAAGAACGACCGGGCAGTGGATTTGAGCTCCTAAAGTTTGGCTTATGAATATTAATGAGACTGTGTGACGTGTTGTCGAACAGTTGGTCTGTTTCATCTGTAAGCCGCTTTAAAAAGTTTGTGGGAGGAAAAACAGCAGCTTGTTTGCTTCTGTGTTTTTTAGTATTTAGTACATATTGCAGTATTAAACTAAACTGTATTTTATAAATTAAAGAGAAGTTAAATGCCACAGCGTGCAAAGAAACTCAGTAGGACTATTTTAATTGGTTCATTTAATGAATCGTTCGGAGGAGTCGATTCGTTCAAATAAATCTGAAGTCAAAATTTCCAGCACACTTTTCAATAGTATGTGCTGTATTCAGTACAAGAAGAATGGGCTCTTAAGAGTTATTTACATGGGAA
Source organism: Enteromius anoplus (assembly GCA_032359395.1). NCBI lineage: Eukaryota > Metazoa > Chordata > Actinopteri > Cypriniformes > Cyprinidae > Enteromius > Enteromius anoplus. The sequence continues at coordinate 6,783,090 of JAUMHG010000079.1, forward strand.
TCTGAATTCACTAGCCATTATGTAGCCTATATTTAATTCAAAAGAATCGACTTGTATCATTTGATACAGAATCGGACTGGTGCTGTCTGCTTGGGATCCATTTAGATTTACATTTTAGTCGTTTAACAGACGCTTTTATCCAAAGTGACTTACAAATGAAGAAAAGAAAAAAAAAAGATTCACTCAAAAGAACCGACTCGTGACTGATTCGTTCGGGAAATGAACGCATGTTCAGAAAATAGTATTGTCTAACTCTAACCTAACCTGCTCTGAATAAGGGATGTACGCGACACAGTTTTCAATTAAAAACTGAAGACCTTAGGCATTTTTGTCCGTTCACTGACACTTCAGTGAGTCAGTTAGTTCAGGCTGTCTGACAGTGTTAAATGCTGTTTCAGAGATGCCTCCCCTACATTCAGCTTTCTTGAAGATTTTCCATAGGTTGTGACCCTTAGTTTGAAGAGCATGTTACTGTTCCGGTGGGTTGGTAGAGACAGCCGGGGTGTGTGAGGGAATAAAATGTGGATGTGTATAGCAGTAGCCTATATAGGTCTGTGGGGGGTGCAGGTGGGCAGGGCCCTCACATTATTATAAAATGATGGAAACCATGGGAACATAATGGTCCTGCTGTGGAAAGACCATGAAGCAGAGAATAATGTGCAGGGTACAGGTACAAGGTGTTGGTAATCCACGAAACGCATTTTAGAAAACATAATGCGCATCTAGATGTGCATAAAAGATGTTTCCTGGAGCCTTTTGTGAATTGAATGCTCAATTGCAAGGAGTGAAGAATTGCAAAATTAGTATTGTGGGTTCTCAAATGTCACAATGCATTTCACAAAAAGAAAATTTGTGATGTTAATCTTCAGGCACTGGACTGAAGGCCGTTCAATCTCTTGAGAACAACAGAACGCAGTTCTGCTCTTATAAGCGATGCAGAAAGGTGCCACAAACAGCCCTAAGCGAGAAAGGGGAAATACGTGGCTTGTGTCTTCTTCTATACATTTAGATGTTGAGTGTTCATGTTGATTTTCTTTGTTTGCTGCACACACTGTCCCTGAATGTTTGCACCATTACCTGTGATGAAAGTGGCCAGTAAAACAGTGCTGACAGCGGTAAGTTCTGCTCTCATGTGTGATGGGAATTCAAGCTCAAGTGCTTTTAGTTTCTCTTTAGAACTACAGCAGGAACACCTTGCTTATGCAGACTTTGGCAGTTTTATTATAAAATAGGCCTATATTCTATTCACAAAATTACCTAGCAAGTCATTTAGGGTTGGAGAGATGTCCTTGTTGTCTGTTCAGTGAGTCAGTAAGCTGATGTCTCAGTAACGACAAAGAGGCTTTTTTAAATGAATCATAACAGTTTATTTCTCTGTTCTATCAATGATTGACAACTTATTCATTAAGAATGTTAAGTTAAGACCTGATCCATCCGAGAATCATTTAAGATTGCTGCCTTAGTGTACTGTAATGTAGCTTGACATTACATAAATTCCAATGTTAATTTCTATGTAAAAACACCAACACCTTTACCTTTCTTGTAGAATTGTGCTTCAAATAAAGAACTTTACCTGGGTTGACCAGATTGTTACACAGGATCAGAACGCCGCGGCGCGACAAAAAACAATAGAACCTATTCTGCTGTCTACAAATTTCGGACAGAAAACTAATGCTGCGTTCTATTTACGATGTATTGAAGTATTTGAAAATAATTCAAATACATGAAACAAATTAGTCAAATCTGTCATCATTTTAAAGGTGTCTTAACTTTAAACGGTCTGTAATATTGTTTCTTCCAGGAAAAAGTACCCTGCTATCCACCAACAATTTTTTTTTTACATTAATTTTTTTTAGAACTGTTTTATACTGTTTTCACTTATAAATGTTGTTTGAGTCATACAAATGTCTCTTCCGCTTTACACAAAAAGACTGAAGAAATCAAGCAATATTATGGATTGTCCATAATACACTTCAGATTACATTTTTGTTACAAGAAACGTAATATCACTAATCACGGCTTCTTATCGAGTGGTGCATTAACCTGATCTAGGAACATCTGTATGAATTGTGTGGTCTCCTGTGTTCTTCTGTTCGAGTTATAAGTCAGTTAACCTTTATTGTGGTATCTTGTCCTTAGAACTCTCGCTTGAGCTCTTGAAGGCTTCAGTCTTCACAAACTTGATAAGAAATGCAGAAAAATCAATGTCATGTCCAGACATGGCGAGACATGTTTTCTGGTGCAGGACTCAGCTGTTTTATTTCGCTCAACCAGCTGCAGGCCTTTGAGTCAAGCACAGAGGAGAACATTTATTTTTGCTGCAGAGAAGCAGAGGGAGATATTTTCACTTCAAGATGACTCTAACTCTTTGTGTTTGTTCAAATGCATATGCTTACATTGCGCCTCCCACATGGCTGGTGATTTTATCGTTTTTACGATTCTCCATAGGATTTCAGTGGCTTCAATTGCATCCTTGATCACAGGCACACAGTACAGAGGAGCACAGAACATCAAGGCCTGAATAATAATTACACACGGCTCAAAAGAGAACATCTTTATTGCTGTGAATAATTGCTTCAGACTGCACATTAATGCACACTGCAAAGGTAAGAGCTATACAATGAATGAAACGTATCTGAGCTTTGTGCGTTTCTCAATATTGGCATTCTTTGTTCTGTTCTATTCATTTCAGTCCTGTTCAGTTCTCATTTATGTCATTCTGTTATTGAACCAAATTATCTAAATTTTTCAGTTCAGTTTTTCTGTAGCGTTCTGTACTAAGTACTAATTAGTCTGAGATTCATTTACCTACTGTATTTGAATACTGTATATTCATGCACAGCATACTTACAGACTTTGTGTTTCATTGTACATGCATATGCATGCATTTCTAACAATGGCACATCCTTGTGTGTTTACAGGTACTGTATGCATGGTATTGCCCTCTATTAAAGTTTAATAAGTAAGTGTTTGGGGAGGTGGGGAACAGTCGAGATTTCCTGCTGCTCTTCCCTGTGAATGCCACCATAGTTAAGATATCTTTTATTCATGTGTTGACTTTTTCTAGCATGTCTTTGTACTCCATTATATCAAGTCCCACTGAGCGTCACCAGCACCAGTCACTCTCCTAAAAATTCACATTTACTGCCAAGCTGTCAGACACGCATTGTTTAAAAAATACAAGACTGTACTTTTGGACCGGAGTCAGACATACAGTATATAAAGGACCTGGTCCCTTTAGGTAGCAAGCATGGTGTGCATTTGACTCGGCAAAATGTACCGTGTGCAAAATGAGTCATCAGTTGTTTCCATATATTTTCTCTGAAGACAAAGTGTCTGCGTGCCACTGTGCTGCTTTTCATTTGTTTTGTGTGACGTTTCCATTACATACAACACAACCTTCTAAAACTTTTAAAAGTGTTTCTACACATTTCTTTTCTTTTACTTCACTGCCTTGCATTTAGTGTTTCCAAATACAAATTGTGTTTTTGGTGAATGATATGAATAGCCTCTAACACTCTATAAGTTATATTAATTGTAATATATCTGCTAAATGAGATTTTTTTTTTTAACTTTCAGGTGCATGCTAGTAGCACATATCACGGAACAGAAGAGATGCTGAAGAACAGAAGAAATGTGACACCAAAGAGAAGAAATTGTTCAATAAAGTTGTCATTTTTTCTTCGCCCATAAAAAGTATTCTCGTAGCTTTGTAACATTAGGGTTAAACCACTGTTGTCACATGGACTATTTTAACGATGTCCTTACTACATTTCTGGGCCTTGGGTCAGAAAGCTCTCTGATTTCATCTAAAATATCTTAATTTTTATTACAAATATGAGCGAAGGTCTTTAGAAGGACCTGAGAGTGGGCAATTCATTTCTATTTTTGGGTAAACTTTCACTTTAAAGGTGCTGCATGTAGGATTTTGACTCCACTAAAGCATTAAAAATAATATAATATGCTTGCAGGTATTTATGAAACATACTTGATTGATACAGTCAATTCTTTTCCTTTGAAAACGAACGTTCCAGCCCGGTTTTGGTTTGTGAAACCCAAATCATATTCTAGAACCCAGGGTAAACACAGCGCATTCCATCTTCATTGCGCTCATTCTAGTTGCTATCTTCAATTTGGCAACCTGCATGTAGTAAGGGCCGGGTGAAAAAGTTTCCAATATTTTGAATCGATGCCAGTCTTACATACAGCACCTTTAACTTCCATTATTTTGCTTTTCAAATGTTTCTTGATTTGAGAATCTTTAGACATTTGCACTGGAAACTAGGATGGAAAAAAGTAATGGAGAATATCACGTTTTTGTAGCGTGATCAGAAGGTACAAAGTTATTTCTATATTTTCGTCACTAAGAAGCAGGGCTATTCAAGCCTTAAGCTGTTTTTCTGATTTATTGTTTTTGTGAAATTAATTCAAAAGTAATGGAGAACTGTAGGAAACTGTATTTTGAAGCGTTTACGTTTCCTCATAAGTTTGCCTCATAGACATTTCCTTTTGATGTTTTGTATTCCCTTCAATCATCTTAACTTGGTCCTAAAAAGTCTTGACCTTGCAGAAACCCTCCAAAGCTATAACAGAAATGGATGAAATGCCACAAAACTCCCACTTTAGGGTTTTTGTGGAAGGTCCATGATGGACTGAGTGAATTTAGAGTAAGGTGAACTCAAGGCTGAATTTTATTAAAAATGCGGTTCGGTTCGCACCACAAATGCAACAAGATGGATTTGTTTGGGAATATTTGGAAATGAAATTACCCAGTCCATCTAACTATTTTCTTCTTCGAACCACATTTTTGTTTAGACCTTTTGTTTAAACCTGATTTTTAAATGAGCACAATCATCACCCAGTAGCTTTGTAAATTATTCTGTCATCACTCACTTTTGTTGACTAAGCCGTAACAGCGTAACCAAAAATAGCATGCATTCTATGCCACATCCTTGAGAGATTTCGTAAATGCCAACATATGCCACAGTACTGATGCTGAGGTGACATTTTAAAAGGTAACAGCATCAGTCTGAAAAATGAATTTACTTGATATTTTAGGGCGCACAATTAAAGAGGGGGTGTTTCGAGGAATCAAGGCAGAACATTTAATGAGTTGCCATAGAAATGTTCTGTAAAGAATTGCAGCCACAGGTACATCATGAATAAATCTTTTAATAGTCACATCATTTTTAGAGGCAATAACATTTCATGAATAAGATGAGATGAATGTTAGATCATTATCCTTTAGAAATAATTCTAGAAATATTAAAAATGCCTCAACGATGTGTACTGGACTCTCAAAATCATTCGTATATTGAATATAAACCATTAACAAATTGACTCTTACAGAAGCTCATATTATGTCATATTGCAGTGGACACAGCCTCCCACCTGAGTGAACCCAGCTGCTCTGACAGACTTCAGCAGCCATTATTTATTTTTTAACCTCATTACGGATGACACAAACGGCTCCTTCGGCAGAGGGGCTGTTGCCATAGTAACAGAGTGCAAAAGTGCCACATTGACCTCTTATGGGACGTGGCCTTTCAAAGTTTTTATTCTGTTATGCACATGGTCAAGCGATCACCGTGGACATGCGGCCTACATGATGTAATATGTCAGTGTCTCTTCAACATGATGTCATTGGTCGGTGACAGCAGAGAGAGCAAACTTGACCTGATCGAGCTGCTCTTGGAAGGGCAGATGCCTTGTTTGTTTCGCTCTGGCGTGTGATTTATCAAGTGGTGGAGTATACCTACTGTGTTACCGTCTTTATTTGTTCTTAGGGGGGCTGGACTGTAATGAGAAACAGTGTGGCGAGTTTCAAGCCAAAGGCCATAATCATGTGACAGTCAGGCACCTTGGATTTTAGTGATGATAAACAAGGAGCCCGCTGGCATTCTTGGAAAAAGTGTGGCTCCTGTTGTTCATTTAACAGTACTTTTGACCAAGATAAAGATGGATTTGTACCTGCTTAGAATCTGATAACTGTGCCTGTAGAAGAACCTTAAAGGCACAGTTCACACAAAATAAAAGAAAGGTTGATCATTTTTACTTTTATGTCATTCTGTATAATTTTTTGGGCGTAAAAGTAAAATATTTTTTGCAGTGTCTAAGGTGTTATTTTGTCCAAACAATGAGGATTTTAAATGAATAACTCCATAAATCTGTTATGGAAGCGGACGCTACACAGGAGGTACAGTAAGGATAATATAATGGCTTATTTTAAGGGAGTAAGGAGTTTAGTCCACTTGGTAGAAACGAGCCTGGACACTGACTGAGTGGAGTTGATTGTGGTGATGATGAGTTGCAGGTGACAGTGATTGGAACTCAGGGGAGAGTGATTGTTGTTAATGGCTTGGTGCAGAGCCTGGCAGATCTGTGACATTACCCCTTCCTCCATGGCCCTCTCCAGAAGGCTGACCTCTCCGACATTTTGGTGGTCTTCCTGGGCGCAGGCCGATCAGGATGTGTAGCATGGAACTCCTCTAAGAGAACAGGATCTAACACATCATCTCTTGGGACTGAAGATCTTTCCTCGGGCCCGTAACCTTCCCTATCCACTAAATACTCTAGTATACCACCGCGACATAGAGAATTCACAATCTCCTTGACCTTGTAGATGGTCCCTTCATCCACGATTAAATGAGGAGGGGGTTCCTCAGCTGGACCAGGCATGGTGATGTGCTTCGTGCGCCCCCTCACGTTCCTTCTCACATCCCTTGCCATCTCGGGCCACCAGAAACGATCTTCAGGAGTGAGAGCGTTCTGTTGGCTCCAGGGTGGCCAGTGCCCAGTGAGGTGTGAGTAGCATGGATGAGAGGTGTTCTTTCTGACTGGGGTACAAAACATAGGTGCTGGGGGCAGCCTGGGCAGAGTGGCAGAAGCTGGCTTGTAAGCGGCTCGGGGGCTATCCAATTGGATGGGATTAACGAAGAAATTGGTGGGGATGATGGTTTCTGGATCTTCCGATTCCTCTTCCTTAGCATGGAGGTGAGAAAGCACATCGGCACGCACATTCTTGGAACCCGGAAAGAAGGAAATAGTGAACCGGAAGCGATTGAAGAATAATGCTCATCGAGCCTGACGGGGATTTAACCTCTTGGCATCTCGGAAGTCTTGCAAGTTTTTATGGTCAATAAGCACAGTGAATGGATGTGCGGCCCCCTCCAGCCAGTGTCGCCATTCTTCTAGGCCAGTTTAATGGCTAGAAGTTTGCGGTTGCCAATGTTGTATTTCTTCTCTACCGGGCTGAGTTTCCGGGAGAAGTAAGCACATGGAAGGAGTCGTGGTGAATTCCCCTGCTGCTGAGATAGGACAGCTCCAACACCAGTGTTGGAAGCATTGACTTCCACTACAAAAGGAAGATCAGGGTTTGGATGACTCAGGAGTGGAGCTAAAGTAAAAGCTTGTTTTAAAAAAGTGGAATGCTTGGGTGGCTGCTGGAGTCCAGAGACTTGAGAGGACTGATTAGCATACTGTAGTTTTGGATTAACCGTTGATAGAAATTTGAGAATCCTAGAAACCGCTGGAGTTCTTTGACTGTGGAGGGAGTGGGCCAGGTGTTTTACAGCATTGACTTTCCCCTCGTCCATGCGAACTCCAGTCTGATCAATTATGTATCCAAGTAACTGGACTGAAGATTGGTTGAATTAACATTTCTCTGCTTTAAGATAGTGTTGATACTCTCTAAGACGGGTAAAGACCTCCGGGACGTGCCTACGATGCTTCTGCATGTTCTGGGAATAAATGAGGATGTCATCGATATAGATTACGATACATTTTTGGAGGAACTCTGTTTTGGAAGATTGAAGGGGCGTTAATGAGACCATAGTGCATGACCAGATATTCATAATGCCCAGTGGGCGTGACAAAGGCGATCTTCCATTCATCGTTTTCTCTGATCCGGATCAAATTGTAGGGTCTGCGGAGGTCAAGTTGGGCTGCTGGGATGAGGGGAAGGAGATATCTGAACATTACCGTGGCTTTATTGAATGTTCGGTAGTCAATACAGGTCACAAGCCTGGATGGGATTGTGCCTCACCAACCACGGGCACCCTAAGACAAAATCCACCTCTCCATCCATTCGATTGAAAACCTCTTTGAATTGGCTGATGAATTCCTGTAGTGATGATACCACGGGACCTGCTTGAGTCCACAGCGTTTCTGCCCGCTGCAAAGCAGCTCCTGATAACAATGAGATAATATGGGCAACTTTTGACTGATCAGTAGTGTATAATGATGGTTGCATAGCGTACATGACTGAGCACTGCAGCGGGAATCCCTTGCAGTACAAGTACAAAAATTTTATAAAATTAAATTAAATCAGAAACTGAATATATAAACATTTAAGCTATGAAATAATATGTAAATAACATATTCTTCTGCTAAACTTCTCCTTTGGTGTCTCCTGACAAAAGACAGCAGGTTTGGACAGAATTTTCATTTTTGAGTGAACTATCCCTTTAAACAAAAAATATATATATTATTAAATCCAGCTGAGCTGATACTCCTGTAATTGTTGTGCAATGGCTCACTTAAGCTCTGATATGACAGACTAAGCATATTATTTACTGCAGTGGATTGATGGGATACTGTGTCATAAATTCACACATTGTTTCTCAAGTCTGCTGCAATTGTGCCTGTGGAGCTTCAGAGAGAGGTTCAAATGCAATCTCAAAGAAATCTGAATTACATCATAAATTCCATTTGGACATACTGGGCTATGAAAGATGATCAAGTGCATAGAGATCAAAGCAGCACTACTCAGTGCTTTGACTCAATCAGAGTCATACACTATAAGTCAAAGCTTTCCTACCTGAAAATACAAATCAAGAGAACTTTGTAAAAGAATAGAAAAAAATGAAAATATAATGTTTTGGGTTGAATAGGCTACAAAATAAATAAGCATGTATGGCCAGGATGTACAGTAGTAGTTGATTCTGTGAACAGCAACCACAAATACTGTAAAAAACATCTTAACACAGACTATTTATAAACAAAGTTCTCTCATGAATCTAGCTGGCATGGGCCAATAGATTGTAGCTCGATCTGATATAATTACATCATCATTCACATGGTACTGCTATAGCTATAACTATATTTCTGTCCACACCAGCGAACGATATATTCGGTTTATTCTAAGCTCCAGCATGTCGGCCGCTTTTAATTTTTGAGTGCGTGATAGCAGGATTGATTCTGATTGCTTGTCAATGTTTCTATCGTTCACCAGCTGGAAAAAAATCTTTCCGAAATGATTCCAAAAGATATTGTTTCTATGTCCTTTATCATTATAGTTGTGTGCGCTGCTTTTCTTTAACATTACGAATGATTTTTAGAACTACATCTTTTCCATTATCTTTACGGGGTTTTACATGCTTACAACAGCATGTCTGTGGATGTACTGTATTAGCAGTAGCAAGTCTCCAAGACCAAATACATAACATTGCCATTTACGTTATCATGGTAAACTCTCAGAGAGTTGTCATGACAGAATTATAGGTTATTTATGTGTAAAGCAAGCTTTCTCTCATTATTTGCCAGTGACTTAATGCAGTAGTCTATACCAAAGCAATAAATGTGATTGTAGCACACAGCAAACACTGAAGACCTCATCAGATATATCCCACAGTGCTCTGTGTGTGAGAAAGCAGCAGCTTGGAGTTCACAGGACATTGTCCAATACAGAGATTTGCTGATAGGGAGTGTGGGAATGGACATGACTAACGACTGGCTTTGATTGAACTTTAAGTGGGTGTTTACACTCAGTCACTTCATGCATTTTGATTGGATAGCTGTCTGATTCCGCAGGGAACATTACATAAACACACATTTCACAAGATCACTGTTGCATTAATTTATTCTAGTTATTGTAGGCCAAATCTATTAAAACATTTTTATTAATTGAAATAAAAAGACAGGTAGATTTCTTTTTATTTAAATGAAAATTAAATTAAAAAATTAAATAAAATAAAGTTTATAAACCAGGTATCACTGTTCATTAAAGCACATATGGCCATTGCCTGAAATCAGTGATTTGAGTGCATCATTTTAAAAATAGAAATATTTTTGTTACAAAACCCCATCAACCTGCTTCAGAAGACATGCGTTAATCCCCCAAAGGCATATTGGTTAGTTTTACGATGGATAAGTGTGATTCATGGAGCTTCAAAGTAGTGGCCACTATCCTGTCAGTGATTTGTAAGGAGAGTTCAGAAGGTTCAAGGGGTTTATTAACAAAACGGATAAATACAAGAGGCAGGGAACCGCACAGGTGATAACCTGAGGAACATAACATGACAAGGGAGGACCACTGGAACATCTCAGGCAGCACAAGGCAGGATATAACATAAACATGAGAAGCCTGACAGTGTAGATCGTAAGAACAAGACAATATTTATCTAGACCAGATACTTGAAGGCCGGCAATACTGAAACGGATTGAAAGCCAGGTCAGGGGAACAGGACAGGAACTCTAGAACAAAAGACAAGAGAGGCCAAGGCTCCACAGAAACAGAGATACACAAAAGCAGGCAGGGGAATAATAATAATAATAATAATAACACTGTAAAATAACAAAAAGTCATTAACTAAAACATCATGACCAACAAATATAAAAGGCACAAAGCAAGAGATCAAGACTAGGAGAACTTAAAAAGAAAGGAAAGCAAATTCAAACTAAAAGCAAGAGAAGGAGCTAGACAAAACATGAACCTACAAAGGACTAGACAGGACAAGGGCACAAGACTTACCAGACAAACACAAGGAGAAAGACAGCAAGAGGACAATGACAAAAAACCAAGAGTGACAAAAGAGTGAAAGACAAGACGACACATGACAGAGTGAACGACAAGAAGAGTGGGTGACAAGGCGAACCAGCAAAGGGCAATAGGGCAAGGGGCACAATAAATAGGGAGGAAAGCACACGAGGAACAGCTGAGACAATTAACCTTATTAAGGACTCAACAAGGCTAACGAGAGGGTGTGGTAACAGGAAACAAGAAGGAGGTACTAGGGAAGCACATGGCTGACAAAAACAAAGCCATGTGCTGACATGAGACAAGACACAACACATAAAGAACCTGGTTTGGGAGTCAAAAAAAAAAGATAATTTTATTTTTGGGTGAACTATTCCTTTAACCCAACCTTCCCAACTCTTAGAAATTGGTGCAAATATTATATTAAGATTTTTGTTTATTTATTTATTTTATTTTTACTAAACAAGAAAGTTGATATACTAAGTTTAGAGCACTAAAGTGATTAACTCAAAATAAATACAAATTACAACTGAAATAAAAATTAAACCTAAATATAGTTTTAAAAGTATTTTAAAACATGGCAAACTGTTACTACAGTATATACATAATTCTACACTAATGATTTTAGGAGCTTAAAGATTTTTAGAAACATCTAAACAAAAATGAACTTTAAAAATGTTCCTGCTTTGCTCCATAATGTGAATTACACAGCTATATCTCAAACATGATTTTTTTTAAGCTTGGTGTGCTAAACAAATTGCTAACAAAATTTCTTACCATTGTGATAATCCATTTTGACAACTTTATGAATGCTAGAATGAAATAATAAAAGCCCAACAGAATATGTGACAGCATTTCATTGTGCTTACACAAGATTTATGAATGTAATGGTCAAGGTGATGCTCTCTGTAGCTGTCAGAAAATTCTACACAGTCTTCAAACAAGTAGAGCGTTCCATGTTACATAAGTGTGCTCTGTCAAAGCTCTTTCTGAACGTTCTTTGATAAAAGCCAATCTGATCAAGCCCCAGTATAACGTCATATACTGATACGCCATGGCTGTGAGGCTTTTTTTTTTCACCCAGCATATAACACACTTTAAAAATATGCGTGTTAGGATACGGATAGAGAGAGACTAGCAAATTCAATTGCAGGCTTTTATTAAACTCCAGGTCAAGACAGACAAGGTCGAAACAACAGCAATCGGGTATGGCAGAGGCAAACGCAAGAATAATCCGATTGACAAAGCAGAGGTCGGGTAAACAGTGAACAGAATCTAGGAAGGGCGAAACACAAAGGCCATAGTCCAAGGTAGGTAGGGTCGGTAACGGCAAATCGAAATAGGACACAGAAAACACAGAAAGCCGTAGCGGGGTGAGTAGAGTAGGCTGAGAGATGGAAAGTGGTCTCCTGGGCTGGAGCCAGGTCAGACAGGAGGCCTTGGACTTCCGTAGCCATAACGGGGTGAGCAGAACAGGCTGAGAGATCATGAGTAGTCCCCTGGGCCGGAGCCAGGTCAGACGGGGGTTTTAGGGCTTCCGTTGCTGTAACGCGGTGACCAGGGCAGGTTGGGAGTTTGTGAGTGATCTCCAGGTTCGGATCTAGGGCTTCCGTAGCCATAACTGGGGAGACATGGCAGGCTGAGGGTCTGAAAGTGATTTAAGTGGCCATAACTAGGAAGGATACGGGCTTCAAGGTAATGTCAATGGTGCTTACGGGCAGGTTAGGAGGTTGTGCAACCACTGGCAGAAACTTCCGAGAATCTACGGGCAGAGTCAACATTCAGGAGGTCGTGCAACCACCAGTGGAACCTCCAAACCTTCTGTCAGAACTGCCGACTCCTTCAGGGTTTGTGCAGCCAAGTCAAGTCAAGTAGGCTTTTATTGTCATTTAGAACATATACAGTTTAGTAGTTTCTCCAGGACCAAGGTGCTACATATGACATAAGTTACAACATAAAATAACAAAAAAGCGACTAGCTAGTTAACTTAGAAGAGACATCCAGATTAATATTATAATTTAACAGAAACAGCCACCAGTGGAACCTCCAGAGAATCTACTGTGGGGGCTGATATCTCTGGGAGTCGTGTGGTCACTGGCGGAACCCGAGGAGTAAGGTTGGGTATCGTTTAGGGTTTATTCGATACCGGTGCCAAATCGATACTTTTAAAACGGTTTCGCAGCCAAAACGGTGCGGTGCCTAAATTGATACTTAAAAATAAAAATGGTAACACTTCAAAACAACTGCACACTATGAATCATTAGTTAAGCATCAGTACAGAGTCGGTTCATCCTTTATAAAGCATTGTTCTAATATTAATAGTCATTACAAAAGCAGTTATAGTAATATAGTTACAGTTATAAATACAGCTGTAAATACCTTGTTCTTGATTTATAATCATATCTATGACAAAGGAGATTTAAAGGCTCAGTTACCTTCCAAACAGAACAAATAAAAACAACACAGAGGGATACAGAACTATTTATTTTTAATATGCAAATAAATGTGAAACTGTACAACTGTTCACTTGAATTAGTTATCATGAAATTGCATGAAAGGTTTCAAAAGTTTCAAAAGTTTATTCATATCTGAAAAAGATTTACTCTGTGAACAATACATTAAATTACATTAAATAAAGACAAAATCAATAATAAATGAAAAAATAAAGGCTTATGAAAACTAACATAATCCAATGCCATGTCTCAAGTCAAGTGAATGAATCATCTTATAACAAGCACCCAATACTGACTTCCGGAAAAGGGGAATAACCAATGACATTTGAGATTACAACTAAAACAGCAAGCCCCGCCAAAAATAAACATGCTCGTGCGAGCAGGTGAGAGAAGATCGAGCGCTGGAATAATCACACGCAGATGACATATCATGTGCGCGCGGGGTTTGAAATGTGCTCGACGTCTCCCGTTTCTTCGCATGTAGATCTGTTTTTCTCTCGCGGAAATGATTTACCGTGCGCGCCGGCATCAGTGGTGCGCTCGCTTATGAATGCCATTGATTTGTAGGGGTAGGGGTTCAGGGGTGGAACCACGGGCAGAGGAGGTCTCCATCGAGCAGTGTAAGGCCCACACACTCAATATGGTTACAGCCAGAATGGGAAACACTGTGGAGAAGGGTACTGCCTCTTCGATTGCTGGTTTTGGGATCTTGGAAACACCCGCTTCCCTTACCGTCATCATTGGGGGGTCTGCCAAACTGGACGCCAACCTCTTACATCCAGGGAAGGTCTGGGTGTCCTCAACTCTAGATGCCCGAGTCCTTGTACTTGGAGCGAGAGAAGCCCCTTTTATTCCATTACAGGACCATTGCTATTGGAAATGATATTGGATATGTGCTGCTGACGATGGCGTTATATAATCCGTCATTGGGGGGTCTGCCAAACTGGACGCCAACCTCTTACATCCAGGGAAGGTCTGGGTGTCCTCAATTGCCATTTGAGATGATCGCGGACCCTCACGGATCAGTCGTGTATGCAAAAAAAAGTCAAATTAACAAGCAGTCCGGGCAGGCTGTAATTGCAGCAAGATCTAAATAGCGCTGCACGTAGTACTCGAGTGAACACAAGCCCTGCCTGAGGGTTAGCAACGAGTGTGCAACATCCATACCTGTCAAATGTCCTTGTAAACAGCTGCTGGATATTGGTATTGACAATGAATTGGACATTGTGAATCAAATTGGTCTATTTAATTTGTCTATTTGTTTAAAATAAAGCAATACAAAAAAACTGTATTCAAAAAACATCAAAATATTTAAAACTTGAATTGAATAGATTAAGACAAGATTGGTGACATTATGCATTTTACATAACATAAGTGACACTGATATGGCACAATATAATCAAAATCAGAAGTGACAGCTGAACTACAGAAGATCAACGTCCTAGTATTTATAGATTAAATTGTCATAGTATATATACTAAAACATCCTTTCCTGACAGTGCACAGCAGTGACTATAGTTAAAAGATAAATACTGTAAACTGCACTCAGTGAACTAAAGTTCTCCTAAACGATCTTTTTTTTTTTGAACAAAATGTAATTTGACTCTTACTGAAGATGACTCGTTTTTGTATTCTGGTGCCCTGTCAGTGAGATTCATATCTCGTAAAATCGATCCCTAAAGACATTTTAAATTTAGTCAGAGTCTTTGAACATCAACCCTACCAAGAAAACAATCTATTTTTGTTCAATAAAGACCCCATAAACTAGCCATAAAGGTAAAAGAAGGCCAGCCGCACTTAGCAGTGCCTCTAAACTCACTGCTTTCTTTCAAAGCGACTGAACATCTGTAGAGAGGCACGACCGGTCTCTAGATTAGTCCCGCATGAATAATCCAACAGGAAACACAGAACCTACATTATCACAGAGAAGAGCTCTGTCTGTTGACTCTGTGGAGAATGGCTGGCACTTACAAAGTGTGAGAGCTAATTAAAACACAAGATGTGGCACCACACCACCATAGATAGGAGCTAAAAGAGAGAGAGGGGCAAAAGGAAAGTCGGGGTGAGGAATCTACACATCTCATTAGCCCTTCATCTTTGGATGTGGGACAGTCTGCTCTTGTCTTAGCTTTGACTTCAGTCTTTGTATGTCTCGTCACATTGGTTAATTGTTTATGTTGGAGCATAAGGAGCGACTGTGTGGCGTTTGAGTCTATTAGCCGCTACGGATGGGTCCGGAGGAAGGGAAGGGAGAGGAGAGGAGAGAAACCACTTAAGTCTTCTGATGTTGTCTTGGAGCGTGATAGAGCTCTAGATGCACGAGTCCTTGTACTTGGAGCGAGAGAAGCCCCTTTTATTCCATTACAGGACTATTGCTATTGGAAATGATATTGGATATGTGCTGCTGACGATGGCTTTATATAATCCATCAAGAAATTGGGATTATCTTTGTCAGACGTCTCTTGTAGTTAATGTGCAGACAACACGAAGTGCTTTGATCGTGGTATAATGGTGGTTTACATAACAGAATATATTTTTTTTAATTTAAGGTTTGAGGCTTAGTTTATTCATCCTTCTGAAAACCTATTAAATTATTATTATGTGTAACCAGTTGTTTTTGGTTAGCTATTGAAAGGAGGGTTGATATTAGATAACTTTTTTATAAACTATATTTAGTTTATTTATTTGTGTATTATTATTATAGTATTAGTATTGGTTGGGTTAATGCACAACGATTGAACCAGTTCTTTTCAGTCAAAAGAATTAGGCCTTTAGTCACATGACTTATTAATGACGCCTAAAGGGCAAAATCACTAAAAAATAGCCTATGTACGCTGAAAATTGTCCCACAAATTAAAATAGCCTATGTACATAAAGTTCTACAACAATCATCTGTTTCTCATCAATTTTTTTTTTTTGTATTTTGCACACTGTTTAACAAAAAGTTGCTCTCTGAAACCATTTTGGCAGATTTTTCTTTTCTGTTTTCTCATTCTGCAATTTCTCTCCAACTTGAATTATTATGGATTTATGGAGCACAAGTGGGATTTAGTAGCCAAATGATCCTGTAATAGAAGTCTGGTGTGGAGAAGAGCAAAGCTGGTGTGGGAGGAGCAGTTTTAGATTGGCAGAAGACAAGGGATCCCAGATGGCTTGTACTGAGGGAGATGCGAGCCAGCCAACAGCTTTTCATTCATGAAGATGCAGTTCACCACCGACACTTGGTGTTTTCTTCGGGTGTAGCCAACTGAGTGAATTCAACCAGTGTCACGGAGCGCTATGCGCTCAATCGGAGCCGTTCACATGTGTGCAAACTTGTGGGCTTGATCTGAACAACGCCGGACACTGTTCAATTCAACTTTCCTTGTGGGATTGTGCTGGGCGAGCATGAAGAGCGCTGTCAGAAGCTGGAAGTGGCGGCCAGCAGTGTCTCGATAGGCGTTTAAGGAGTCTTCATTCAGAAGGATGCTGGTGGGAAATGCCTGCAGACAGAGAGGATGAGATTTGTGGAAAGGCGCTGGAGCTTCTGTCCGATCTGTGCTCGAGAGGAGAGGTGCAAGACAAAAACTGCCTGGATTTCACCTACTATTTTCGCGATCTCGGGAGACCGAGATATTCGGACTCTGGTAGGAAATTGTTTTATTCCTGTCTTCAAATTAAGTTTTATTCATGTTTTATGTAACGTTATCAAATCATATTTAAACAGTCGCGTTTAGCTCCGCTCAAACTACTAGCCTTAAACTTGTTGTTATGGCACTTACAACAAATGTTTTTTTTTTACTTTTTTTTTTTACTAGAAAGTTATTAGAAGCAAATTTCATTATTTAAAATGTGTGCATTTCATTAATGCGTTCGGCTAATTAGCATATAGCATTGATGGGGTTTGTTTTCATTAAAGTAACGTTAACCACACCCAATTAATTATCTAAAACGAACTGTATAACGTTTGCCTATTTGTTAATATTAACGCTGATATTAAACTATTGTTGTCAACGTATTATTTACTTGATTTCCCCCCTTAAATATGTTATTTCCTTTCATTTATTAGGCTATACAGACTTGAGTCAGTTTTTAATTAAATTGAATATACATACAAAGTAAATAAAATTATTTTAAAATAAATATGTTTTGCTGTAAATTCTGGAAAAAAGATAGATAAATAGACCTATACAGAGAGAGAGAGAGAGAGAGAGAGACAAACAAAACAAGCCCCAATCATCATTCCCCACAGTCCAGTATTAATGACCTATTTAGAGCTGTCCTGTATTTTAGCATTTGAAAATGCAGCCTACATTCATTCAGATTTGATTCTGCAGCGTATCAGATGTGGTGTCATTTTAGCACTGAACATTAATAAACTTTTTTTGTTGATTTATGCATGCAGAAGTTAAATTAAGCATAAAATGATTATACAGGCATTCGAGATTCCTAGAAGGCTTTACGGGAAACTTGTGAATCCCCAAAACAACCTGTCATCGATGACAGAAATAGAGCATTGCTTGATTCGGTATGAAGCTTAACTAAACATTAGCTTCCCTGAACCTTCATTCATAGATCACAGCCTCTCTTCAGACGGTGTCGTCTTCATCCTTGGAGACACAGAGCGGTCGACAGGAAGCCATTAGGATTCCACCCCACCCTGTTACTCTGTACACTTTCTCCTTTGCGATTACCCAGCACTGACATCCGTTAACACGAGGCCTTCAGACCCCATGGGAGAACGTTTCATACTAAAAATTTGGTCCCTCAAGATGGATTGTACAAGAATTTAATGAAAGGGAACAGCAGAGTACCCAGTAAATATACTCTTAGCCTGATGGGAATTCGCATGCGTCGCTGTAAAGGTTTTTTTAATGGAACCCAAGGGAACCTAGCACTCTAAGAGGTTAATAACACATCACTGTAATGGATAGACAGTTCAGACAACATGGTGTGGACACATATTGACAGGTATTCGTGTAACTGATGGTTCAGACTCAGGAAAGACAGCGTTTCGTTCTCACACGGCGGGCAAGTTTATGACACGTCCATGAGCCATGCTGATAATATGTGCCAGTGAAGGGCTATTGACTGTGAAGGTTGTGTACTATTAAGTGAGTCATATTTATTCATAGCTATAGTTTCTACTGCCGTTGACATCTGGACTGTCATAAAAGTCTTCGATTGGTCGACCTATAAACACTTTTCTTCCCTGTGGTGGAAAAAAAACTTTGTGCCTGCCGTCAAATTCGCAAACAGCCTCCCAGCTTCATTCTGATTGGCTAACAGCTGCTAGCATCTGCAGTCTGCCACCTGGAATTACAGAAGCAGAAATAAAAATAGATGTTGTGAGAGGTTGAACTGGGTGAATTTTGTCTTTCGAACTACCCCACCTACCTACGCGAGAGGTATGGTGCGTGATTAAACAGTGTTTTGTGTTCACATGTGAACATGTACCCACATGTGTCTGGATTTATGTCACACCTGCTGATGCTCAAGCCGACACCTGCTTAAAAAAAAAAGATGCATAACAGTATATTCTCTGGGAATGTAGTGTAAAATGAACATGCAAATTAGAATAGGGGAGGCAATTTGTCGGGAAGATCACTTGACGCCTTCTATCCAATGTCTTGACTTCTCTGGCCTTCTCCCGACCATTCTTGGAGACATTCAGGTGTGCTTAGCTCAGCTCATGTGTCTCTGTTTCATATGCAAAAGTGAGCTCATCTTTGCTCGGAGCACAAAAAAAGACTAGGAGTAAAGAGAATCTGTTTTTCTGTTTTGGAGAGTAATGGTAAACAAATTTGCTTTAAGCCAGTGTCATTAATCTTGTACTGGATAAGTGAATAACGTGATGTCAGAGCTTAGAAATGAGGTTAGTGTCTTGTGGGATGGTAGAATCGTTTAAAACCATGAGACGCAATCTTTAGTTTCCATATTTGTAACCAACACAGATGCAACATGAAGATGTTTCCATAGAGATGCACTGATCTTTCTGAATGCTTGCTGTTAATGGCTTCAAACAAAGAAATATCCACATTGAGTGAACAAGCTTAATTGTATTTGACTCCTTTTAAAGCAAACTCCCTTTCGTGGCTAGTTCACTCTGCAGCCGTTTTGGAAATCCCAGGTACACAAGTACAACTCAAAGATATTTGAGAGGGGAAAAAGCTAAAAAGAAATGCTTCTTGCGTTTTAATAGATATTTCAAATCGGGAATGATATCTGACAACTACTGTAAATTTTCTTTAGCTCACATTACACAAAAAAACTATTTCTTTGCCTCTGTTAAAAAAAAAGGCAGTTGGACCTTTTAACTTTAAATGGGACTTTTTAATTTGACTAATAAATGTGTAATTGGCTTTTTTAACTGTAAGGCAGGGCTACAGATGTCATCTTGAATGCTATGATTTCTCCCGCTTCTACAAGTTGATTTTAGGTTAATGTTTTTACCAAAGACCTACTCAGAAAAGCTGTCACACCAAAAAGAGTTCATTCGACCCACACTTGATTCACTTGATGTGAGCTATTAGCTGCTCACCTGCTGGTCACATTTTTCATTTCACAAAGTTTCCTTATCTTGTTGGTTCAAGTAAATTTCATCATCATTTTCCGCACCATTCAACTTGATTTTTACCGTTTCATCATCTCAGCCAGTAACTGGTAACCTAATATTCATGATATTTGGAAATCAGCATTACATGATCATTATTTTTTTAGTTTAGAGTTAAGCTTGCCGTCCTATTTAGCTTACCTTTAAAGTCAACACGTGAACAATATGCATGAAATATTGTCGGACTGAATGTGTCCCAGTGAGGCTGCTATGCAGAGTTATGTTCCCTGTTGCATCATTTATTCATATTGTATGTCCGTACCTTAACCATAAGGAATGTAGGGAATGTTTTTCTTTTTTCTTTTTTTATAATCACACATCTTATTTTATCAGTTTATGTTTTTGTACATACACACACATACATATATATTATATAACATGATAATACATGATAATAAAAAATAAAGGGAACACTGAAACAACACAATGTAGCTCTTGTAACACTTCTGTGAAATCAAACTGCCCACTTAGGAAGCAACACTGACTGACAATCAATCTCACATGCTGTTGTGCAAATGGAACAGAAAACAGGTGGAAATTAGCAAGACACCCCCAATAAAGGAGTGGTTCTGCAGGTGGTGACCACAGACCACTTCTGTAACGTTAGGTCTCTGTGGAGAAGGAGAGCGCAGGAGTCGAGGAGTATAAAACAAAACTACTTTAATAACGAG
>JAUMHG010000079.1:6815956-6836693 GCA_032359395.1 Enteromius anoplus
GAATGCCGCGGGTGATAGTTTGTAATGTGTGTGTTTCTGGTTCTCATCTGTTTGGGGGTGGGAGGAGCAGACGCGGGCTCCCTGTCCCGTCGTTTGCGCTGCCTTGTTGAGCGTAGCACTGAAAACATTATATTTTACAGTTTATTCTCTTTTTTTTCTTTTCTGTATTGTTCGGTTCGTATGCATACCGAACCGAAAGCCTTGTACCGAACGGTTCGATACGATACGACTTATCGTAACACCCCTAATATATATATATATATATATATACAGTATATATATATTTTATAGGTTTTATTAAAAATATTTTTACCATTAGTTAGTTGGTATGCCAATTTAAAAAAAATTAATGTTTAAAAAAATCCTTAACCCATATCTGGTGAATCACTAATTATCTAAAAGTCATGGAGACATGGAGAAATATTTATTTTGTCCCATGAGGGTCTTGGAGTCAAAGTTTCGGTAAACCAAAAAAAACTGTATTTGATGATGTAGACTGTGACGTTGGTGACGTTCTCGCAGCACCACTACACTGTGTCTCTATTGCATTATATCCACATTTTTTCTTCCCGTGAGAGAGGACGCAGCCTTGTGTCAATTCTCTGGAACTAGCTTCCTATCTCACCCGCATCCAGCTATTTTTAGCTATACAAAACCGCTTGTGTTGCTCCTTGATATTGAAAACTGTTGTCTCACCCTATTATTTTAATGTATTATCTTAATTATGAACACACTGTTTTGTAAAGCAAATAGTTGTACCGTTCACTGCATGCTAATATTCTTCTTGTTATTTCCCAATAGCGGCTAATGTTACAAAAATGTAGTTGCTTCTATTAGATTAAACCACAGTAAGTATAGAGACATGAGCACGCAACCTGAGCTTTCCAAACAACATGGGACTTTTATGTTCTGTTTCAGAAGCTACAAAGAGGAAGTCATGAGGTGAAAGAGGAAGTGGAGCTTTTTGAAATCCTCAGTCAGTGTGTTTGAGGGTGATGCCAGACAAAGCATGAGGCACAACTAGGGCCAGAAATCTGCTGACCTTTTTAGTTGTACGGAAATTTGACGATTTAATCAACAAATGTGCATGAGGTGGACCATTTTTTTACTTGATACTACATTATGCACAGTTTTACCGTCTGATACCATCAGCCCATTAACTTTAGGCTTTTTATGTGCCCAAACAATGTATTCACTTTTTAAACACTTGTAGCAAAGGTTCTCAGAGTCCTGCTGAATTTAGCCCATAGTATCAGGAATGCTGAGAAACAAAGTTTCCCTCTTTTGGCCCTCCTGACTTTCTCACATACAGGCACCAGGGAGTCAGGGGAAGTAAAAATAGCGTTCATTGCTCGAGTATATTTAGCGACGCTTGGCTTCGGCCTAAGCGTTACTGTGAGAGAAGTTGTCCAGTGAAGAAGCAAAGAGCGTCTGTGCGCTGTGTGATTGTTACTGTATACAGTACAACTGTGTGGGTGTGTTTGTGGGTCACCATGTGTTCTCTAACGTGTGTGCGTGTGCTTTAGGAGCTCTTTAGCAGAACTTCACTGGAGACACAGAAACTGGAACTCATGGATGAAGTTTCCTATCTGAAACTCAAGCTAGTCGGCATGGAGGAGGAACACAACCACATAGATGAACAGCAGAAACATCATAAAGCAGAGGTACTGTACCAGTCCGTCGGCTCATGTACAAGGCAGTGGGTTCATCTGTTAGTGGATGGTATTTAATTAGTATCATATTATTGTACTTCCCTAAAAGAAACTGATTTAAGCCTATGGCTGTTTACTTCCTCAGTGTTTCTGTCTTGTAGGGATGTCACAATACTAGTACTCGATACTAATACACTGTTTCCATTATTCTCCATTTTATTGTCACAGCATATCATTTATTTTAGTGAATATTAAATAATAGTTTAGCTGTATTTTTATATTTTAGTTTGATCTTTGAGTAATATTAAGTGCTTTTGTCTTTTTAGTTATATATCGTGGTGGCTTAATTTATTTTTGCATTTTTAGTCATTTTAGTTTGAATTTTTAAAGGTCTAAGTTTTAATCGAATAATTGTTTTAGCTTTATTTAAATTACAGAAATGTCAGAATTATTTTCAGATTTATTTAAAGTAAACATTTTAATTTTATTTTATTAAGTAAACAGTGTGTTTTATGTATTATCTGTATTATTTTCACTCCCCTGCTATCTGGAATTGGCTGACAACTATGTTTTCCTTTTTTTCTCATAACCCTACTGATGAATACTTCATATTACTGATATAGAGTTCTTGACTATATGATTTCGTTTACTGGTTGATGTTATTTAAGTCTTTTTAATTGAGTGTGTCTGCGTCTTTGTTCTCCACCTGTTGGCTCTAATTCAATTGAAACCACACACACAGTGGCAGTTGTTGAATACAGAGGTATATTAATAAATTTAAAAAACGTGTATGGTTCTATAGAGAGAGAAACTGATTTTGGTTTCCAAGATAATCACGTTGAAATACAAGATCAGTAAACGTGCTCAAAAGGTTTTGAGCTGACATTTAATCTGATGTTTCCATATGGTGCATGGAAACATAACTAGGGAACAGGGAAGTCATGGTGGCATGTTTATGCTGTGGTGTGTATATGTAGATCCTGTAGATTTATCGCCTCTTAACACCTAATTACTTGTCGGACTCGCACTATACAGAGCCAACAGACTACACAGAGACTCAGAAAAACACCCTAAAACTTTAAAGGAGCATCTGTTAGCTTTATTTTTCTACATCTCTGATTTTCAGTCTAAAAATGGAATGGTTCCTTTTTCAAAGCATTTTCCAAAACAACAAGTGGACGGGTTTGCCAGAGTCATGGGAAAACCTGGAAACATCAGAGAATTCAAAGCCATGGATATTAATAGAACGTTTCGGCTTAAAATATTGACTCTTTGTGACTCCAGTCTATATCCAAAAAGCCATTGGTCATTAGAAAACACTCTCTTTTGACTTTCCATGTAAACATTCACCTAGTGTTTTGATTTCAGGTAGGTATACCACGGATTTAAAACAGGAAGGAGTTTGACTCTCTGCAGATAGATGTCTCATTGTTATGTCTTTGTCATTGGTTTCCGCCGGGCTATCACACAGACTCAGTCTTTCCACACTGACAGTGTGCTTGCAGAAACATGATTTACAGATATGTACACACACCCAGGCAATTACACGTACACATTCAAACCCTGCTACGTCCCACGAATGCTCCCGGTGCCAAAAAGGCAATGCGCTGATAAGGGAAGATGCTAATCGGTAGAGACACAAAAGCATGCGGTGGGCCTAAATGGCAGACAGTGACAGGCGGTTTGATGAACGTAAAATGACAGACGCCAGAAGTGCTCAGTGCTTGTCTTGAGGAGTGTGCAGCTGCACACACACTTTTTAACACACATCTGCAAAGGGTGTCATTCACCTTTAGAAATAAAGCGAAAAATAAAGAAAAGCTGCTGATGGCTATTCAGTAGTGTGCTTATCGGGCATGCACATTTGATTATTCATATTTGGAAATGTAATTGTGTAAATCTGTCTAGTCAAATAGAGAAAAATTTGCACAAATCTTGCATGTCACAAAAGGGTGTGCATATTCTGTGACTGGGTGATGTTGAAATTTCTGGGATTACTGAGTAATGACTCGATCTTGTAAATCATTCATTCTTGCAACTTTCTCATAAATTCGTAGCGTCACCACACGCTGTTGGTTGTGTGGTAACTGAGCTCTCCTTCCATTTGTTGCATCAACAAACACTGGCCTCAAGGGTGACAGCTGCAAGGCTCCGTTCAACGGGACGGAATGGTAGAAATTCACTTTGAACATACCACGGGCGCAAAACACTTTCACCACACACATCTCCCCCACTCACAAACCTTTAACATAGAGCTAAAAATAAGCTTGGAACGTGTACCTTATCATCAGCTTTAGCATCAGCGGGGAATATCATATGAAACTTCCTCTGGCTGACAGCCTTTGCATTTCTGTCAGAACAGCCAAGATTAGCTTGACTAATCATTCACTTGTTCACAAGTGAAAAACAAACTGAACATTAACATATATCATGTGTGCCAGGAGAAGTATTACATTATTATTTATTACTCATTTATTTGAATCCCAAGCACCTGTGTTTTATCTTATGAAATACTGTATCTAGCTTCCCAGAAAAGCTTGTCCTCATGTAGCCCCTTCTTTAAACTGAAAAGTGGGTCAGTAATTTGTTTTTACTGGGAAAGAGTGGGTCACAATTAATTCATTCACATAAAGAGAACCGATACTGTACTGCTGACAAAGTTATCTGTATATACAGTACAGGTTGGACATTCGTAGTGGACAAATAAAGAAAAACTGAATAGTGTTTTAAGACAATTTATTTTCTAAAAGTCCAGGCTGAAACACTTAAAGGGTTAGTTCCCCCTCAAAAATATACATTTTGACACCCCCATGTTATTCCATACCCATAAGACCATCATTCATCTTCGGGAACACAAATTAAGATATTTTTAATCAAATCCGAGAGCTCTCTGACCCTTCATAGACAGCAATAACTGAAACATTCAAGGCCCAAAACAGTCTGTGTGACATCAGGGATTCAACCTTAATTTTATGAATCTACAAGAGCTTCAAAATATGTGGTACTTTCATAAACGCATTGCCGAAGACTGAAACAGAAGAAAAGAAATTGTTGAATAATTTTTCCTTGTGCACATAAAATTAGGGTTGAACCTCTGATGTCACATGGACTATTTTAACTATGTCCTTGCTACTTTTCTGGGCCTTGAAGGTGGTAGTACCCGTGATGTCTATGCAGGGTCAGAAATGTCAGATTTCATTAAAAAAATCCTAATTTGTGTTCCAAAGATGAACAAAGATCTTACAGGTAGGGTTGGGTATCGTTTAGGGTTTTTTCGATACCGGTGCCAAATCGATACTTCAAAAATACAAATTGTAACACTTTATAATAACTATACGCTATGAATCATTAGTTAAGCATTAGTAAACAGTCGGTTCATCCTTTATAAAGCATTGGTCCAACATTAATAGTCATAAGTAAGCAGTTTATAAATACCGCTGAATGGCCTGTTCTTGATTTATAATCATATATATTACAAAGGAGATTTAAAGGCTCAGTTATCTTCCCAACAGAACAAATAAAAACAATAATACAGAGGGATGCAGAACTATTCATTTCAAGATGCAAAAAAAAAAAAAAATATATTCACTTGAATGAGTTACCATGAAATTGCAAGAAAGGTTTAAAAAGTCTATTCATAAAGTATCTGAAAAGATTTACTCAATACATGAACAATACATTAAATTACATTAAACAAAGACAAAATCATTAATAAATAAATAAATAAAATAAGCTTATGAAACAAGTCAAGTGAATCTTATAACAAACATCCAATTCTGACACGACTGACAAAAATAAACATGTTCGCGCGAGCAGGTGAGAGAAGATTGAGCGCAAGAATAATCGCGCACGCATGACGCAGATATCAAGTGCGCGCGGGGTTTGAAATGAGCCCGCGGGCTCCCGTTTCTTCGCATGTGCTGTAGATCTGTTGTCCTCTCGCTGTGCGCCCACATCAGTGGTGTGCTCGCTTATTAATGGCATAGATTTGCCGCCATAGATGTGTTGGGTTTGGCGTTCAGGCATGGCACCGAAATCCGCGTTTTGATTAGTTTCCGGACATACCGGTTATTTGGGTACCGGTGTCATAATGGTACCGGGTTTCGTAACCTAACCTTTCAGGTTAGGGACAAAACGGTGACTAATTAATGACAGAATTTTAATTTTGGGTAAACTTTCACTTAAAAGGAACCTGAACCTCCAGAAATACTTGTCTGGAGTGGTCATTTCATATATTAGATATGAAAATCAAAAGATAAATATGCCTCCAGAGATTAAGTAAGACCATCTATGTCTATGTTTAACTGTGTTTCCAAATCTGATCAACGTTTGTTTTTGTTTGTTCTGGCTTTCTTGTTTTTGCTCTCTCAGAGTGTGGTTAATCTAATTAGTGAACTACAGGAGCAGATGTGTAAATTCCAGGAGGAAATCAGCAATCGCATTCAGGAGCAGCGGGCCCTGGAAAGCCTGGGGGACAGTGGCACACGCGAGGCTCTCGACCAGAGCCCCGATGTGGGCCTTGGTGCCTCGGATGCTGAGGAATGCAGCTGCCTCTGTAGAAGCGGAGGAGAGAATGTAGGCAGATCCTCATTACGTGGTGGACTTACTTCAAGACCCTGTTTTTACCTTCTTGCTTTACCCTAAAACATAACCATTCCCCCATCTCACTTTTGGACACTCCAACAGGAATTACTACTAACTGCCTCTTCCTACAGTGAAACCAATGTGTCTGAGGGCTCCACTGTGGGAATCTCATGGTTATTGGTGTTTGCAGTGTGTTCAGATGACATGTCATGATTTATTTTGGGTTTAAACCTGCATGAATGAAGTTCACTAACGCTAACAGTTGCTGAGTAGATCCAGAGAGCTTCCAGAAGGGCTGTGGGCTTAGTGGTGACTCTATTAGATCCTTTCTCCTTGATCAGTTCTGTCAGTTTTTGAGGACTCAAGGTATCTTACCTAGTTTATGAAACTAATAGGGTTCTCCAGGAATCTCCAGAGCTTTCTTGTGTTTTAACTGCACGGTGTGGGTTTCAAGGGTCAGTCCAAACCCTTTCTCCTGAATTTTTCTTTGTATTTATTTGAAAGCACTTATGTATGGATCCCCTGAAGTAGAATTTGCAGGGGAAAAAAAGACTCCTGGAACTTTCGAATGTGCTGAAGAACACTTTTCCACATGCACAAGAAAGTCTCAGGGTTTTATTTTTTCTGCAAAGTTAATTTAGAGGCTCTGTACCTTAGACAGAAGCATAGTTTTTCCAGGAACTGTTGCCAGAATGGTTGGATATTTACCACCGCAAGGCGGTTTATAATTGTTCTCCTTTTGTTTCTACTTATTCTTCAGGCTTTGCTACAAGAGCTTCACCTTCTAAAGAGCAAAGTTGAAGAACTGGAGGGGGAGAAATCGCAATATGAGAGGAAGCTCAAAGCCACCAAGGTAATGTATATTTAATCAGGATTCCTATTAGCCTTCAGTCTATTAATTGGTGCTCTTATGTTTCTGTTTTGTTCATCACAAACTTTAACTGCCCCATCAGCATTCACTAACAGTCTCTTTTTCCATATTGGCTTAACCTCAAATGCAAAGTCTTTCAATGCAACTACTTGCTTAGATCCCATAACTCTTTTATACGTACTAATTGGAGTTTTTATTCAATTGTTCATTGCACTCTCACAAACCCTTAAGCTCTCAGCATAATGAACGTCCCTCTTGCGTTCTTTTTTCCTTCAGCTTTCTATCACCTATTCCCTCCATGTCTGTTACCAGTCGCTCATGACCAAGCTTTCTACACTGAAGCTCACGGTCGAGCACACTCAGGTAGAACGACAGCATTGGGAGGAGCGCTGTCGGACAGCTCAGGTGCTTAACCTCGCTCCCAGTTCTTATCCCTTGTCATCCTCACTGAGGAGTATGGCGCAAAGGAGAGGGCGATTATGACCCTGTCCCAAAATGGCACCCTTAGTTCTTGCGGTTTCCTGAGTCTGCATGACAGAATATTTTTCCGGATAACCTTCCATGTGCTTCAGGATCTATTGATGACACATGCGAAATACACTTTTGAATCATAAAATGGGACACCCTGTGGTCTTGTGGGAAAACAAAAAAAAGCCACACGACCACAAGTTTGCATCAAGAGTGCCATTTAGGACAGGATTGCTTTCATAATACTTCCACCTTTACTCAAGACTTGGAGGTCTATGTTTTCTAAGCTTCATAGTTTCTTGAAAATGTCCACTCCTTTGGTTGTTATGCCTCTCTGAGCTCCCACTCCTTGTGCCTCTTGAACCCTCGTTTTATGTCAAAGGCATCCACTACCTTGCATAGCTTAGCTACAACCCCAATCAAACAAACCTGAATCATCTAAACAAAGGATCACTCAAAACTTTCAGGGAGGTGTATTGGAGCTAAACCTTGTAGGAAGGTGGAATCCAAGAGCAAGATTAGACCCCATTTTATATAACAGGCACTCGGTGTGTGCAATATTGTGCAATAATCTTACAGCTTAAAGATCCCAGATTTAACGCTGACCTGTTTAGATGGCTTTCAATTACTCTCAAACGGTTGAGCCAGTAATAGAGCTTCACATGGTTCAGTGGGAATTTTTTTAACCACATGTAGTTTAGGCAACTTGACATTTGGATAGGCTAATAGATGATTTAGCTCTGTTTGCCTAGTGCACATTGATGAAATAAGCACGTGTATGTTTGTGAGAATTTGCGTGTTGGATTGGGTATGCATTACTTCATCCTCTGGAAGATTGTTAGATTTGTCTGTCTTGGGAACAAGGGTTGAGTAGTTCAATATGGGGATATAAACCGATTCACACACTATATCTGTGCATACAGTACATTTTTTATTTGCATTATATTATATTTTCTATAGCCTGTAATGTAATACTACAAATGCATTTTTCCTAGGAAGGTCATGTGTATTGCTAAGTGCTAACATTTCAGTATTTACAAGGTCAAGACAGTGATGTAAGGAATCTGCTGCCAAACAATTTTTAGATGGACTTGATGTTCCTATGGGCATGACTGATGTAATCTCTTCAAGCAGATATAAAGCAAGAGTCAGAAATCTATCATACTGATATAGCTAGAAAGCTACAATGTGGAAATAGTTGTTGTGGTGTTAATTCATCAATTAAAAAATAATAATTTGTTTCTTGTTTTGTGCCCAATATAGTGGGTGTTTTTAAGTATGGAAGTGCCATTTGTCACCCCCCAAAATGGGGAAGGTCTTTACCTGTTTTTAACCCCATTGTGCCTGTGACTTTTGTGTTGACAATGTCAGATTCCCCTGTTCTCCCAAAAACCATTAATATGATAGTCCATTTTGAAGATACACCATGATGTTACCTAAAATGTGGACCTCGTTGTCTTCTTTCTTATATGAAAATGTTAATAAAAATATGGTTAAAGCTGAAGATGTTTTAATCTAATCTGCTTAATGTGTGTGTTTTTTAGACTGAAATTGCCAAACTCCAGCAGCTGCTTGCTACAAAGGATGCTGAAATCGAGTGTCTGCAGAATCAGCTCATGTCGCGAGGAACCATCAACAATGACATCACAGAGAGAGGTACTTCTAAGAAGATTAATCCTAACGGTTGCTGAAGCGAGGCCTTTGTGCAGAATAATTTAGCATTACATTAATAAAAAATTTCTCTTTTCACCAATAAGGTACAAAATAAGACCTGAAACTCTTAAGTTTGGCACCATTTAAAACCCTGATTAGTTTGAAATATTAAAGTTAAATAGACAAAATGTATGATGATTGATTTAACATGCTAGAAAAATTTTACGTTTTTATTTATTTAACAGGTTATTTAACCGAGATTTATGCCTCTGCAGCTTTTTAAAGTGTAATAATCTGACACTGATGTGTACTCTGTTTGTGGAAAGTACCAAAACCTAGCTGCATGGGAGTGTCTGTGAGTGTTGGAAACTGTTCATGTGAGTGTTGAAATTACTAACATATGGATCTTTTTGGTAATCACGATGGCCTCTGCTGTCCACCGCTCCCTGTTGTAGAGGAAGTGTATAAGAGAAAGCTGAGAGACAAACGTAAGCGCACATTTCAAAGTCTCAGATCCTCCCATGCTGTCCCCAGCTTGATTCAGCTGCCCCTTAGCATCTCTCTGTCAATCTGACTAATGTACACTGGCATGCTGTCAAGCCTGTCGCACCAATCCCCTCAATGGCTACCTGTGTGTGTGTGTGTGTGTGTGTGTGTGTGTGTGGAGGGGGTGTTAAGTGGCTGATTCATGCTTGTCACACCCCGCAGCCACCGTTGCTTTCCCATGGGTCTGTGAGCTAAAACTCATTAATACAGGACCAGGGCCAGTTCAAAGAAAGACAAAGAAGAGATGAATCAACTACTCGCAGCTACTTCTATGTCGCCGAACTTCATTGAAGCACATTGTAGCAGTTAATCTCATAATTTGTGCATTATTAACATCCCAATAGTGGGTGTGTTTTTTTGCTTGTGAAGTCTTTCTCAGAGCAATAACAGTGTACGAAAAGTCTTTAATTATATGTGTAACCCTTTTTTTTATGTGATGTTAAATATAGTACATAATAAATAAATAAAAAAACATAAAGTAAAATATATGAAAAGACAAAATACCATGACATAATATAGTAAAATGAAGTATAAAAATATAAAATGAAACATATCAAATATATTATAGAATTAGAAAATATTATTAATTTTAAAAATATCAAAATTAATATAAAAAAGGTAAAAAATATATAAATAATAATATATAAATATATATTGGTGCCATTATAAGTTATTGTTGACATTTGATTTTATTTGTATTCCTATATATTCTGTGGAATATTTTACATAATAATTAAATATATGCATTTACCCACTGTATTGTACATTATGTAAATTTACTAATATGAATATGTTCGTTTTTTAATAATAATAAAAATAGGACAGTAAAGAAAAGTTTCCGTGCTGTAAATACTAGTCATACTAGTTCTAAGGAGGTCAAGCTGGATCATCAAACATGATAGCTGGTTCACTTGACGGTTGTAATGTCGGTTACAGAGACAGTTTTTCTGAGCATGACATTCTGCTATGAGTGCTGGAGTAATTGACTGCTTGGCAGAAAGCATGTGTCAACCTGGACAAGCATGTACACACTTAAAGAGAATGTTGTTTTAAAGAGTGTTTCTTCTCACAACTACTGTATTTCTCCTGGCAGCCCTTTCAGAAAGACCATCACATCTTTCTGAGCTTCTCTCTCAACATCATCTATTTGTGTGCTTTGTAAATTGAGCGTGCCACCACATTGCAGTGTTGGGGAGTGACGGACTAAAAGTAGCAACGTTTTGTTTAGCTTGCTGTAGTCTAATGCTACTTACGCTTTAAAGTAGCTTCCCCAACACTGCTAAAATGATTTAATGGTGCATATTAAACTTTGTTTGCTCATTCTATTCCAGATCAAGAGCTGCAGAGGTTAAAAACTGGAATGGAGACACTAATAGCTGCCAATAATCAAAAGGTAAACAACTGTGCACTTTTGCGTTTGTTAACGGGTCTAAAATCTGCAGGAGGCAGCATGCGTGTTGTAACAGGTAGAGGGGGTTTGCTTATAGACTAAACATCAACTCCATTTTGTTTCTGAAGGATCGACACATAGAGGAACTCAATCTTCTGTTGGGCCAGTACAGGAAATTGAAGGACGGCTTGGCCCATTCTCAAGGTACCTTTGATGAAAACGTAACGTTTTAGTCACTAGATGAATCTGACACTGAATGTGATTCTCTCCTTATTCAGTGGCAAACGATGCATTGCTTTTTGGCAGCAGTGAAGAGGATCTTAGCGGCAATCGAAAAATAAGAACCTTGACGCATAAAGCATACTCTGACATTGTCAGATCAGAGCTACAGGTACCGTTCAAGCTTTTAAATAGGTCATATCACGGAAAAACAAGATGATATTGCTTTTTTAAGTTCCGCTTACATTGCCTTTCTAGTACAACCAGACCATTAATGGAAAATCATCAGAATGTCATGACCGTGTTTTCATATCCATTAAGTGGGTAGTAATAAATCACTTTATATTAGGGTCTCTTAGTTTGTTGCTGATTAGCATGCATATCATTAGTAGTAATTAAGCACATATTAGTGCCTTATTTTACGTCCCTAATCCTACACAACACCTAAACTTAACAACTACCTTACTACTAAGCAGCAAACTTGTTTTACTGCCACTTTTGATCGTTTTAGTGCATAATTGCTGAGTAAAAGAACAAAATTTAATCGACCGCAAAACAGATTGGTGTTCAGCATTTGAATTTGAAACAGTTACGTTCGAAAGTGGAATTCAGGAGAAAACCTAACATGCTAAAACACTAAGACGTTTATAATGGTCCATGTGTCTCCATTGATCTTTGGTTTGGTTTTATGTGAAGTTCTGTTTATTTTACTCTCCACAGATGTCTTCCCGAGGTCCGTCGCCACTCCTGGTCTCTCCTCCGTGTTTACAGAGGGAACTGGACTCCAGGTGAGTGAGAATTTGTGTTACTAACAGTACACTGATGACAGCAGAGTCTCAGTGGGCCGCTGCTCTTAAAGGCGATAGGGATCAGGAGGCCTCTATGGGAGAAGGACCGTTTTGCTTCAAACTCGCTGTCCCAATCGTTCACCCAAGCTAATGTAAATCTCTTTTCCTTGCACTCCATCCCGTTCTATCCTTCTCTGGCCCAGCTGTCGCAGTATACAGCCCTCCGTGGAGACCTCGATGGTATCTATTGGCGACTTGGGCTTTTACAGCAGACAATGGCAAGTGGAGCGCGTGTGTTTGTGCTTGTCTAAAAGCCCTTTTAAACTAGCAGGGACCTTGTTCTTGTGATGTTTCTGCCACGCACCACCACACATGCTGTTACCAACCGGTCTAGTTGTAGCGGTCTAGTTGTTTTTTCACAACAATCAATTGCCAGATACATTTACTATAGCATAAACAAAAATTTTTGCTGTAATTGTGTAAAATCCAACAAGATGCTCTTATTGTGCAATAACGTAAGCAGCATAGCTTGTTTGAGATAATTGTGCGTGGTTTTATTTTCAGGTCAATGCAACGGATGCTGTCCACCAGCTTGGAAGAACTCCAGAGTGGAAGCTTACAGATGGTATGAACACTTGAATCATTTTATATAAATAAATCTGTATCTTCTGCTTCTTGTGGCCACATAACTCATATCATTAACAAAAGGCTTTTAACTCAGCGCAGATCTCTTTATTGCTTGATTAACATGAACGTTTTGTGATTTCTGTGTGTTTCAACTAACAATGTGATTCATCTAACTGAGTGTATGTTTGTGTTTTGACTATTGTTTTTTCTTAAGCATGTAGTGGGCCAACCAGTAGAGGCTGTTTTAGAGGTACTATTAGCGAACATAAACCGATAGACTATAGCAAACCCAACACAATAGGCTTTGCTGTATGCACATGCTGTAGTTAACATAACGTATGCATATCTTTTTGTTTGCCTGGCTTGTTTTAAGATAAATGCTTATTAACGAGAAGACGGTGTTGTTTTAAAAAAAATGTGTATT
The DNA here is from genome assembly GCA_032359395.1 of Enteromius anoplus. Classification (NCBI taxonomy): domain Eukaryota; kingdom Metazoa; phylum Chordata; class Actinopteri; order Cypriniformes; family Cyprinidae; genus Enteromius; species Enteromius anoplus. Next base: position 6,829,179 of record JAUMHG010000079.1, read on the forward strand.
TGTTCAATAAAATTTTAAAACTGTTGCATTTAATATAATGTAATCTCAGCATAAATATTTAATCACTAAGATGAATCCATTTGTTCCACAGAACCGATATAATCCCGAAAATAACAAATACCAGACGCTTCCGGGCAAGTTTAGCCGTCCAGAGCAGAACGGCGTGAGACTGCAGCCGTCTTCCCCTCTGCAGCTGTCACCTGATGAAAGTGAAGACAGCGAATTCAACCTGAGTAAGCCGTTTTCTCCCAGCAGCCTCAGTTGCTACAGTATGTGTTGAAATCATTTGTTATGAGGGCTGGGTCTGAAAACGAATTTAAGTGAGCCTTTGAGGGAACCGTTAGTGTGTACAATGTAATTTCTTGCATTGATGTTGTATTTGTGTGTTTATAAATAAGCATTATAAATTTTGAATGCGATTTAATCACAATTAATAATTTGACAGTAATAAACGAACTCTGCTACTAATTTATAATGTTCCTTCTCTGTTCGATTACGATTATGCCATATATACATGTACAACCTACTACTATATAAACTGTAAAACCGTATAGTAAACTATATTGTAATTACTTTGGTGTAAAGCTGCTATGCAATGATATGTAACGTTAAAAGCGCTATACAAATAAATTTGAATTGAAAAAATATATAATTTAATATAATATAATATTAAAATATGGACATTTTTGAATTTATATGCCTTTTAGTCTGTTTCTGTTTATGACATTATTAATACTGTATAACTTTGGTTGGTGTGGTTGTGCTTGTTTGCTTTTGTCCTCTAAGCTTTTTTTAATATAACAGCTTTTTAACCTTCTTATTCTGCTTTTTTTAACACTGTGGTGTCTTTTGCATGGGTGTCTGTGTATCTTCTCTTTACTCTCTCTCTCTGACTAATCCATCTCTCGGGCTGTGTGACTGTCTCCGCGTGTGTTTGCACTCTCTCGCTTGGTGCGAAGATCGCTGCCGAAGCGCCAGTGCTCCAGCTTTAGGTATTGTCCTCTCAATCTTAAGTTAGCATGCGACCACAGAGCACACGCTTGCTGTGTCATATTGGATTTAACCTAAGCTCTCCTATCCTGAATCTTTTAAAGCTGAAGCAGAGGATTTTTATTTTTCCTCTTCTTCTCTCCTCTCACAGATTAGACTCAGTTTGTACCGTTTGAGCTTTCCTGCTTTACTTTAAGTTTAAACTTGATGTGATGCAAATATAATGTACTGTATATGGAAAAAAGGAATAAGGAGAAATCCATTCGGGTTTTATTATAGGCTACAGTTAATACGTTTGATGCTAAAAACTAGAAATGTATACAAGCGCCTTCCTTCTGCATCTGTAGTATACTGTACTTAACATAAATGAAATGTATTTTAAATACATTTCAGTATATTTCTTTTTTGCAGTTTGGTTGGTTTGCTTGTTTTACTTAAACTACTACATCAGAATGGGGTTATACATTTGAAAGTTATCCATTTTTACGTAGTTCAACTTCTCGAATTTTAAAAATAAGCTCCATGGAAGTAAAAGTGTACAACCAGCTCTGCAGCATTGTGACATAAGTCTTTGCTTTCTTTTCCTCTGCTCTCTTGCATGGCTAATATTTGCTGCAGGGCCGCAAGGAAAGCATTATCAGTTTGCGCTTGGTGGGTAAAGATAGAATAACGTGTATTCAATCCGATATTGAACTTATTCAGTTATGCATTTCTGTGTTTTTATAAGTGAATGACTTCCTATTCACAGGAAAGGTGGAGAAGACCGATGACTCGACCTTGTCTGACCTTTCACCCATGTCGTCTGGAGTAGAATCAGGTCAGCAGTCTCCTGTTTCACCAGAGCACAAGAAGAACCAGAAAGGCATTCGAAAACTGTGGGGAAAGTAAGTGTTTGAGGGTTTTTCATTGGTTAAAGATTTTATGCTAATGTGTGAAATCCTTGTGGAAATTAGTGTGGGGCAAAATTTTCATTTCATCCCTCAGGATATGATTGTATCAATAAGAGCTGTAATATTATTGGCTACTATTCTTTTTTTTCTTTAATCATTACTTTTGGTCTGATTCGCAGGATCAGGAGAACACAGTCAGGCAGTCTTCCTTCAGACGGTTCTGATTCAGACTTTAAGCGAGGGGGTTTCAGGGCCACGGCCGGCCCTCGACTCGCCTGCCTGGGCACCGGTGCCTCTGCACGGTATCTCATCACCTACAATGAGCCATACTAAACACAAGCTAGCACCTTTATTCCTGTGTCTAATATTCTACATTTGTGTTCTGCAGTGACACGAACGCCCCCTTCCCGAAATGGTCATGTGATCAAGTGTGTGCATGGATGGAAGAGTTTGGTCTGGGCCAGTACGTGAACATGGCCAGACAGTGGGTCACTAGCGGTCAGACTCTGCTCTCTGCTTCATCGCAGGACTTCGAGAAGGTGAGAAAAACTTTGGCGTAAGTAACAAATTCAGACCTGTGGCTTACATCAGCAGCATCTGATTTCATCATTCAACACCTGGCGGTCCATGTGAAATGATTTGGCTATGCCTATCGCTTCAGGTTGTTGTGGTTTGGTTCAACCTGCCAGACCGGTTTTAACCTCTGTTCCGCATCAGTAATGCTGTGTGATTTACTAATTTGTTCTGCCGTCAAACCCACTCAATTAAATGTTCGGATTTGGTTTTTAATGAATCAGAACCGTTAAAGCATTTACGTGAGGTTTATGTGTCTTTAATTGAACATTGCTAAATATTTGTTTTCATTTCTTGACATTGATAATTGCCAAATTACCAATATGCTGTTATAACCATCTGGATTTTAAAAAACATTTTTCTTCTGAATGTAGGAGCTGGGAATCAAACATCCGCTGCACAGGAAGAAGCTCCAGCTGGCTCTGCGCTCATTCAGCAGCAAAATCACAGAGAAATCCTCTGAACTGGACCACATCTGGGTCACACGTATGTACCATCAACCAAACTTATGAGACAAATGCAGAGGTTGTGAATATGAATGATTCGTTTACTTTAATTGGCTCTCCTAGTTCTCTATATGCATTTAAGATCATGTAAATGAGAAATTACACACTGTTTAAAGAAACTACATGTTATTTCTACACAGGGTGGCTGGATGATATTGGTTTACCGCAGTATAAAGACCAGTTCAGTGAAGGACGTGTGGACGGAAGGATGCTGCAGTACCTGACAGTGGTAAACATCTTCATTAACTTCCTATTGTGCCTTACCAAGAGGACTGGAATTAACTAGTACATCCTATGTGATCAACATTGATATATTGGTTTTGATTTCAGAATGATCTTCTGTTCCTGAAAGTCACCAGTCAGCTGCATCATCTCAGCATCAAGTGTGCAATCCACGTCCTTCATGTAAACAAGTTCAACCCCAACTGTCTCAAAAGAAGACCTGGAGACGAGGTGTGGACGAAATGAACACAAACAAAAATCGGGGGATCTACTTCAACATATCCAGAACTGATTATGCTCATGATTTCTATGCGAATTTGTGTTGTTTTGACAGAATAAGACGTCACCTTCTGAGGTTGTTCAGTGGTCCAATCACCGTGTGATGGAGTGGCTCAGATCGGTTGACCTGGCAGAATACGCTCCCAACCTGAGAGGCAGCGGAGTGCATGGAGGACTTGTAGTGAGTAACTGCAATCAAACTCTGTCTCCTAAATGAATTCTTACGCAACCAGCCATCCAGAACACCTTAGCAAATGCATAGAAGCACATTAAAAACTGCTCAGGACACAGTGGCACCTCCAGATCTTCTTTTTTTTCTTCCCAGATTTTGGAACCTCGTTTTAACTCTGACACACTGGCGATGCTCCTGAACATCCCTCCTCAGAAGACCCTTTTGAGGAGGCATTTGGCCACTAACTTCAACACGCTGGTGGGCTCTCAGGCTCAGGAGGAGAAACAAGAGTACCTGGAATCATCAGGCTACACGCCGCTAACCACCACCGCTAAAGTCCGGGTGAGAAAGATGCTGACCAGATCTTTAGAAACACCTTCATCCATGCAGCTGCGTGAAGCCCTGACACACACCAACACATGCTGCCTGATTCCTGTTTAATCTCAGCTGATGCAGCACGTGTGTTTTGACACTTCCATTTCGCTTAGTCCATCTCAAACTAAAATGCTGAGCAAGGGCACCTATAGTGTGTAACACACTTACTAAGCACAATAAAGCTTTAGATAAAAAACATCATCTTTTTAAGCAGTTGAGCTAACCATTCATTTTCCTGATAACAGAAGGACACTTCCTCTGCAGAGACTTATTAAATATCAGTCTCTATTACTTCCTGTAAAGATGACACACAGCATTAAAGTTTTTTTTTGTTTGTTTTTCTGTCGTTTTGCAACATTCTGAAGCTGATTCTGGAGATTCATGGTCTGGTCTGTCGTCACAGTTTCAAGCACACTTAATTTATGACATCATTTGCAGCTTTTCGAATCAAGAATGTATCGTTTTATAGTTCCTGATGTAACATAGTAACATAGCCAGCCCAATTCAGTTCGTTAATTTTTATTCATTTAAATATAGTGAATAGTTTTTGAAACTGGTAGAATTTAATAATAATTAATTGAATTATTATTATTATTATTATTATTGATCATCATTGTTTGTATATTAATTTAAATGGGATTTAATGATGAAGAAAAATTATATTTGTTGGAAAAAATATGTATTATTATTGTTGTTTAATCAAAATGTTTATCATATCAAAAAGTAGTTCATTTCATTAGTTTAAATTTTAATTACATACATTTTTACATTTAAGTGCAACTGATGGAATTTACTAATAAGTAAATACTTTTGTTAAATGAAATACATTATTATTATTATTATTATAACTACTACTACTACTACTGCTATTTATACAATCATTATTATTTGAATAATAATTTAAGATTTGGTGGGAAAAAATTTTTTTTTTTTTTTTTTTTAAATGTGTATGGTTTTAAAAGGTAGTTTTTGATATCCAGGCCAATTTATGTTTAATTCATTAAATGTCATAACAATAACATATAATTGATGTATGAATAATAATAATTAATTGAATTTGGTTGGGGAAAACTACTACTATTGTTATTATTATGATTTTTATTAGAGTATTTAATATTTAATTGTATTTAATATTCATTTAAATGGAAGTTAATTGTAATAAAAAAGAGAAAAATTTGGTGGGAGAACACAACAAATTTATTCAAACTAAAAGTGTATTTGTACATAATGTACAAAACACATATTTATTTTGGGTATTAGATTTGCTAATGTGTTATTAAATCATATTTTTTGTAAATATTAATTGTAAGTAAGCATTAGATGTAAAGATTGTAAAGTGTGCATGCCCAGTTAAATATCTATAAATACATACAGTATGTCTTTATTTATGTCTGTATATGTTAGTCCCTGTTATTCATGCTGTTGTGTTTTATTCTTTATTTTTTTGTTCCTCAGCCACGTAAGATCGGTTTCTCCACCTTTGGCCACCGTAAGAAGCGCTCAGACGACTCCACAGACTACATCTGCCCTCTGGATGCTTCCCAAGCCCAGGCCCTGCTCAACGGGGCCAGCCGGCCCTACAGCGGCTTCCGGGGCCTGAGCCCCATCTTCGACAGGGACCCCGAGAGACGGGTGCAGGTGGGAGCTCTACAGATCTGACGCTCTACTAGCCGTCACCGCTGAGCTTACAGCCAATAACCTTCCACCCATATCCCACAAAACCACGACAACCTCCCAACCACACCACCCTGGGTCTGTTCAGTGCCATTTAACAACATCCCAGCGTCCCAGGACACAGCGGTATAGACACTTGGACTTGGATGTAAATTACATCATCTCACAAAGGCAGCAGGGTTTAGCAGAATAGTGCCATTTCTCCTGTGAAGGACAGTCGGACACATTTAACTTTATGTCATGTTTTTGTGAATCCTAAAAAATGTATTATGAGATTTATCTGACAAGTATTCAATTTTTTGTAATCTAACATCTGTGCTGTTTTTAAAGACAGTGTGTACAATCTTGTGCAATATTTGCATATTTTAGGGATTAATTTAAAGGTATATTTATGGTGAATTTTTAAAAAGCATACAGACTACAAAATGTTCATCAGCACATTTTAAATAATCTGATGAGGTTATTTTCATACAAATGAAATGCACAGGAATATTTTTATAGGTAGATATCTTGCCTTCAGATGAAGATACTGTAACGGTATATTATCCAAAATATCGTGACATAATCAATAAACCTCCTCAATCACAATGATATTGTGGGTTTTTTAGCACATCATTGTTGATGAATATGTTTTCCCGGCTTTCAAAGCTAAATCATTTTTTAACAACACTGAAAATCGACATGCATGATTTGCAAACATTAAGCATTAACCTGCTGTCATCCATGCATCTGGCCACCACCAAACGCCCATTTTCACAGTGTGAAGAAGTGCATGCTGGGAAAGGACTTTCATGCACTTGTGCAGGTACTTTCTAATATACATTTCACTCTCTTCACAATATTTGCACTTCATTATCGCCCATTGCTTCTGCTTAATGTTCCATCTATTTAGTATTATATTTGTACTTGCCTATGACCTGAACATGAACTTGGATTACTTATGTTGATATATTTAATGGATATCTTGGTTTTTCAGCTGTTGCACAGTAAAGGATCAGGGATGCAGATTGAGGCATTATCCAGAGGAATTAACAACCTCACGGTAAGTGGATAGCTGGTTTTTTTAACTCTAGAGTATCTATTAACAAATTATGTAGCTTTTTTTAGTTTGTTAACCTAAATGATAAAACAAAATGATACAATTACAAAATGAAAAAATAAAAACAACATCATTAAGCAATGTAAATATTGTTGTAGTTTTCACAAAATATTACATAATATGTGTGTGTTTGCTGTGTATAATTATTATATATAAAGACACACAAAGAGCATTTGTTTAGAAAATATTTACATGTATGCATTTATATTCATATAATATAAAAATATTTATTTGTATAAACATATTTGTTCTTAAATGCATACATGCAGGTGTGTTTATATGTACATAATTAATATACACAGCACACACATATCATACAAACAAAAACTTTTATTTTGCATGCGATTCATTTGACAGCACAAATTTTTATCCACATAAATTATATACTATTAAAATATATTAATTGTATAAACATAATATATTTACTAAAATATATGGTTAATTGACAAATAAAAATTGGGCCGTGTCTTGTGATGTGACAGCAAAAATATATCACACTATTAACGTGGGCAAATCTATCTTCTATATCTATCTATCTATCTATCTATCTATCTATGTATAGATATATGTATATGTATATGTATAAATACAAATATATATATATACATATATATATATATAAACTATTTATTTATGATTGTGTATATATGTATATATAAACTATATATTTATAATTTTATATATATATAAACTGTATTTATAATTTTATATATATATACACTATTTATTTATAAT
>JAUMHG010000079.1:6836793-6861268 GCA_032359395.1 Enteromius anoplus
TCTCTCTCTCTCTCTCTATATATATATATATAATTTGACAGAACTACTACTAATTAATCGTTTGCATATATTGCTCTAACTGACACTAATTATATTTTAGTAGATGTAATAAGAACACTCTTAAGAGAAATTACATTTATATTTTGTATTTATACACTACTATAACAATTATTTTAAAGTTTTGCTTGTAAAATCCTTAGAAATGTTAAAAAGGTCAAATAGCCAAATAAAAATCACATTCAAAAATCGCATTAGTCACATTGCTTAAATTTTTTATTTTATTTTATTTTTTTTTAAGCAAAATTATCAAAGTGAAAATTCTTGTTGGCGCTGATAGCCTTGCACTCTGTCATTACAGCGCCGTTGTGTTACAAGTGTGCAGAGTCTGAATCCCACCCCTTTCTCCCACTTTGCTTCCGTTATTATCACAATACAAGGCAAAACCCCAAAAAAGGGAAAATTCAGTACATCATCCAGCCCTAGTGCTGCTTACGGTGTAATGTTTAGGTTTAAGGCCCCAGTAGTACGGTGCACCTTGCGTTTTCAGACCTAAACAATGTGTTTAGTCTGATCAGGGCCCTAACTCTGCTTAACTAGGTTTAACTTACGTATGCAGATCTTCAGACTAATCCTGGCACCCTCACCTCCTCTCACTTACAGTACTTACTGAGCCGAGACGAGCTGCTGAGAGGAATGAGACGCAGCCAGACCGCTGTAGTGTGATCGACTCCACTGTACCTCAACCTAACCCACCTCACCCTCAAAGCTTCAGGAGCCTAATCCAGCTCAAGAACACAGCTCTACACTTTCTGTTATTGTAGAACTAATTATTTACAATGTGTTATGAGGTTATAATGTACTGTACCGTTTGGAAATCAGATCTGTATTCAAGAGCAAACAAAAGAAATATTAGTAAATTATTATGAGGACAGCACTTTTCAAAAGCCTTTCTGTCAATAGAAATCATCTACCTCAACCGTTGTTTTTCTTAAAATATTGTGCACCAGTAGAACTGGATGTGAGTCAATCCTTCTGTTTGCCCAACACATTTTCTTGGGCCGTTTTTCTAAACCTTGTCAAATATGTTAAAAGCAGTTTGTTGTTGGAGAAGATGTGGTTGTTTGCTTGCTATACCTCTGTTCAATCCACTCCAAGAGTTAAAAAGGGTTTATTGTGGTGCTAGGTGTGACGGCTTGTCTAATGTGTCTCATGACCCAGCTGACAAACACAGTAACAAACTTGGGGAAGTCCTTATATGACGGCCAAGCTTTAAATGAGCACACTTATCTTAATAGGACTCCAGAGAAGAGAAGGAGGATCCAACCGTAGGTTCACTCTCACCCAATACAAAGGAAAGAATAATACTGGTGAGTTATTTTACCTGATTGTACATGTCCACTGGCAGATATTGCCACCCTTTTTTATTTTTTTAAATATTTTTTTAAATAAAGGCATAATAATAGGTGTACTTTATAATAAAATTTGTATTAATGGAAATAAACTGTGTGTGTGTGTGTACACTACCAGTCAAATTATTTTTCAGTTTTTTTACTGTCTCTTTTTTTCTCCAGAATTAATTCTAATGTATTGATTTTCAGCTCAATTACTGTCTAATATTATTGGTGCTTAGTTGTTAATGATGGTGGTTTTTGCTATTATTATTATTACTAATATTGTGATTATTACCCATGTTAAAAATTTTTACATGCATGTATTTGTGTTTATTATTATTTATTATTATATATTAGTTATTATGAATGCAATTAAATCACAATTAATTGGTTTTGAAAGCCCTAAAAATAAGCCCATTCAGTTTCAAAAATGCAAACATTACAAAGTTACTTTTAATCAATTTGCATTTTTGCTAAATAAAAATATTAATGTATATATTATTATTTTTTACATTTTTTTCTGTTAATTTTCCTTAATTTTGAATCTTTGAGTTAAAGCAAAATGTGAAGAAATGGTAAATATGTATTGATATTTCCAGTGTATAAAGGAAACCACTCTTTAAACTAGACCAGCTGGAATGAAGCAAACACATCTGCAGTATGAAGCCAAAACCAGCTTTTTCTCGACCTTCTCAACCTTTTGGGCTAAACCCAACAAAATCGTCTCGGCAGACCTCATCCACCTCTTTAGCGACTGTATCCAGGCGGCTTCATCCAGAACAAAGGAGTATCTGCTCTTCAGGGACCCGGAGAACAAATTCCACCCAAATCCTTCAACCCTAACCGAGATATTTCTGATGACCTACATCCAGCACAGCAGCCTGCTGAACCTCACCGACACGTTCAACTGCACAGCCATGACCCCAGAACAGAGGATCCTGCTGGGTGCCCGCTGGGTCTGGGCCGTGTTGAATCAGCCGAGCAAGAACCCCCAAATCCAGATCGCTGTCCAAGTGTTTCATCTGCCGGAAAGAACACAGAAAAACAACAACGAGGAGCTGTCCTTGGATACCTACAATGACATCATGCGCATGGCCGGGATGGAGGTGGTGGAAAGAACTCAAGCTGAGAGGATGGTGGAGTTCTGCTCTTCCATCGGCAAAGACTGTTATGCACTTTTCCTCTTTTTCGGGCGCCAGAACGATGAGGGGAACATTTACGGGCTGCTGAGCAACAATCTGCACGCAGCTGTGGGGAAGTGTGTGAGGATCGATCAGGTCTTTATCGATCACTTCTTTAAAGGTGCCAAATGCTTCGTCACTCCACTTGAGATGTTGCAAGCAGTGGTTGGTAAGGAGGGTGAAGATCCTCTGACCATGCTTGTTAAGTTTACTTAACAGCTGAGCTGTTTTCACTAGATTTAATACCTTTTTTGTGGGCTTAGTGTAATGAGCAGCTCACCACTTGGTAACAGACGCTTTGAATGCAGTCCTAGGTCTGTATGTTGGTTTTCACAAATGTCTGGTGTGTGTCTGTTTCCAGCTATACTTAACTCTTCCTAGATGCAATTAAAATGCAAAATAATGTGCAAAATAAATATTTGCATTTTCTATTTAGATGCTCCGTCTTAATCTTTTTTTTTTTTGTCCTTTTATAGGAAAAATAATTGTCATTACCTAATATATAGTCTTGTTTTCAGAGAAATCTGTCAAAATGTAAATGTTATGACATATTTATATATTTATATTTGAATGCACCCATTCAAAGATCATTTTCCTAATTTTTGTTTTGATCATTATGTCTTTCTAAATCTTTAAAAATCAACTTTTCTGGGTTTTGTTGACATTTCTTTTTCCGGAGATAATGCACCAAAAATAAAACCAAATGGGTTTATTAAACAATCTATTTTTAAAACTTCCATCTGGCAACAATTGGACATGTTTAACAAGACGTAAACCACCTTTTACAAATGATCAGAGAACTTGTTTGTGCAATATCAGTGACAGGAGAGTTAGTATGCAAAAGTGTTCTCTGTTTTGTAGCCCAGCTTGTTGAGGTTTGGCAGACACGCGTACTGGATCATGGGGGGTGGGCCGCACATCACGATGAGCACATCACTGGCCGGAGGCGGGAGATGGTCTTTTATCATGCCAGTATCAACAAACCCTTTGCTGTATTTCCACCCTGTCACAAGAACATAGAAAATCTTCACAGTCATCTCTACTGCAGGGCAGTCAAATGATCATTATTAGTAGTTATCTATCTATCTATATATATATATATATATATATAAATATAGATAACTACTAATAATGAGATATATATATATACGTATATGTACCTTCAGAGGGCTTGTCCAGTGTGTACCACAGATTCAGTTTATCAGGGTGATCTCTATGAACTTCATCCAGCTCTTTGCATAACAATATGTCCTTTTCAGTCTGTGGGAGTGAAACACACTTTCTTAGAGCACAACTGACAAACGTAAGGTGTTCTGACGTTTATTAAGTGTGCATGATGTGTTTAGAAAGAAATGTTGTATATTTTTTTATGCTCCACTATAATAAACCATATAAAAGTTCCATAAATTAATATTAAGATATTAAGTCTTGTTTTCAGAGAAAATCTTTTTGTGTTCAGAAAATATCAGAATTGTTTATTTTGCTTGTTCCTTTATTTTTGTGTTTAGGCAAAAATATAATTTTAAATCAATAAGTAACTAATTAAAACAAGTGTAAAACAGCCTATTGTTACTAAAGTAAATTATTCTACAAATCTCTAGCGGACAGAGTAATAGGGTATGCAGCGCTACCTATGTTACTCCGCTCCATACAGCGAAGTAATACGGTCCTGCTTTCCGCCGGTACATTGGTAAAGCCTTGACGACCGTTGGAACTATTTTCTTTGGAGGAGAAGGATTGTATGCAGGTAACTAGCTAAATTATGTATGAAACCTTAGTTTTTATTCTATACTGTTTACTTAATTGAGGATGTTTAGATGCTACTGGAAAACAAAACATTTCTGAATAAAAAAAATTTTATTAGGCCCTTTGTGTCTCACTAGGCCCCGAATTTCACTGTCAAAAACATATGGTTTGCTGTCTTTAATCTCCATACACATACTGATCTCCATTTACAGTACTGAGTTGCTTATTCGTTTATTCGCTTAAATGTGCTCTATGTGATGTTGGAGGATTTTAGCTCGATTTAATTTTTATCTCAAACTGTATGCATCACCCCTTGATCGTCTTGCTGTCTGCCCTCTGAATACATTGTGAAAAAACCCGCTCTCGAAAGACAACACAGAGGCCGCAATACCAAAAGAAACGTTACAGGCACCACAACAAAAACAAACTTCGGCCAACCAATCGGCAAAAAGAGGTGGGGTTTAACGCGCATTAAACCCCACCTCTTTTGCCGATTGGTTGGCCGAAGTTTGTTTGCGCGCATTAAACCCCACCTCTTTTGCCGATTGGTTGGCCGAAGTTTGTTTGCGCGCATTAAACCCCACCTCTTGCTGATTGGTTGGGCGAAGTTTGTTTGCGCCCATTAAACCCCACCTCTTTTGCCGATTGGTTGGCCGAAGTTTGTTTGCGTGCATTAAACCCCACCTCTTTTTGCCGATTGGTTGGCCGAAGTTTGTTTGCGCGCATTAAACCCCACCTCTTTTTGCAGATTGGCTGCCCGAAGTTTGTTTGCGCGCATTAATCCCCACCTCTTTTTGCCGATTGGTTGGCCGAAGTTTGTTTTTTCTTTGGTGCACATCCTGGGGCCTGTTCCATAAAACAAGTTTACCAAATAAGCCAGGCTTATGGCATATAGTCTGACTTATTTTAATACAAATTAATTGGCAATAAGTCAGACTAACTGAAATAAGCCTGGCTTATTTGGTGCCTGTTGTGTTTGCAAGATAGCATAGAGCACCTTTAATAAATACTTTGTCATAAATGTGACTGACCTGGTTGGCAAATATAAGGGAGCACTTGGTGTTGTCAGCAGGATCTGCGGTTATACTCCTGATCAGCTGCAGCATTGGAGTGATGCCTGAAAGAATGAATGTGTCATCTTCAATTAATACACATTTTGATGAATTATCTTGCCAGCAACGCCTGGAAACCCACTAAGAATACATTGGAGCCCGTTCAAAATGTCCATCGTTAAGTTACCTGTTCCTCCAGCAATCATGCCCACGTGTCTGAACCTCCGCACTTTGGGTTCTGATTTTTTATCAGGTCGAATATTAAACTGCCCTGTAAATGTCAGCAAGGAAATATATTCAGCATCTGAAGCATTTCAATATTTTCAAATGCATTGTGTGTGCATGCAGGTCATGTAGTGGTTAAATAATAAGACACCGCCCTCTAGTGACTGAAGACATTGCCTCATCCAAAACAATGGCTTACATGTTTCAAATTATGTGAGAAGTACGGCTATTATATTGTATTTTTCCTCACCATTTCCATTGTATACCAGTAATCCATTTGGACCCCTAAAATCAATGGTGTCTCCAATCTTCATATCATTCAAGTACTGAGACATCTTTCCTCCATCGGGATAGTTCGGATGAGTATTTTTATAGTAGACCTGACGTGAGAGTTAGTTTTTGAAACATATGGAGAATAGTCAACTATAAAACATAACTAGTCATTTGCAACTACAAAATGTATTGCATCGCACCTTTACAACTAGATCAACATATCCCTGGTCCTCATCGCTGGACACTGGTGTGTATGCACGAATAACCAGATTCCCATTCACTTTTGCAGACAGGTAAACATGCTGACCTGTGACAGGTGACAAACCTAAGTTATACTGTGAAATTATGCTGAGTCAAATTTCAAGGTCAGTGCAATGTCCTACCAATAGGGAGACCAAGAACGTGAGAAGAGGACGGAAGACCAAACCGGAATTTCTTTGTGTCATGATTGATTTCCTTTTGCAGAGAAGATATAAGTAGTTCAGTTGACTTGCAATAATATTCATGCTTTCCTTTGCAGGAGAAATCCTTACATTTAAATTATGACTGACCTCTTTCTCTATGAGTGGCAATGGATATTTCGCATTGGGATCCTGCAAGGTGTTTGGAAACTTGCTCTGCTTTCGGCCTCCAGTGGAGCCTCCTGGTTTTAGGAGGAGGAAGACGGCCGTGATCACCACTATGGATATCCCTATTAGCACAGGTGCTGCCTGCAAAGTACATGTAAAACATACAACTAATTAAATGATGAAATGACCAATTAACAGTGGGTACGGAAAGTATTCAGACCCCTTTAATTTTTTTATCACTCTTTGTTATATTAAGTTCACTTTTTTTCTTGATTAATGTACACACAGAACCCTATATTGACAGAAAAACTGAATTGTTGACATTGTTTATTAATTTTAAAAAATAAAAGCACCATTTGATATTTCAGGTTAAGTATTCATACCCTTTGCTCAGTATTTCATAGAAGCACCCTTTTGATCGAATACAGCCATGAGTCTCTTTGGGAAAGATGCAACACGTTTTTTACACCTAGATTTGGGGATCCTCTGCCGTTCCTCCTTGCAGATCCTCTCCAGTTCTGTCAGGTTGAATGGTAAACGTTGGTGGACAGCCATTTTTAGGTCTCTCCAGAGATGTTTAATTGGGTTTAAGCCACTCATTCATTATTTTAGTTGTGTGCTTAGGGTCATTGTCTTGTTGGAAGGTAAACCTTCGGCCCAGTCTGGGTTTTCGTCCAGGATATCCCTGTACTTGGGTTCCTTGATTGCAACCAGTCGTCCTGTCCCTGCAGCTGAAAAACACCCCAGCAGCATGATGCTGCCAACACCATGCTTCACGGTTGGGATTGATTGATTGAAGCGTTTATTTGTCACGTAAACTGTTACATGTAGTGAAATTGGACCCCTCCGACCATACACAAACATCACATTGGGGGGGAAGACAGGTCAGTCGAGAGGTAGCATATAGAGAGTAAGGAAATAATAGCATTAGGAGAAGGAGAAGCATCTCTTTATCTTGTTCTCCGGGGGAAGTTGTTTTGTCTCCAAAACCTTGGCCAAGGCCAGGTGCCTTAGCGGTGCGAAGACGGGTAGGCCGAAAAATAGAAAAATGGTACTTTCTAATTTGGATCAACATCTTCCAATTTCCCAGATATCTAATGTCCGTCACAGGTTTCCAGGTCTGCCCAAATCCCATTGCATCGCTGCTGGTTTCTCCAGGATGTTTTCCAATACACTGCCTGCCATGAAGCCCTGTCTGGTGGAGGGCTGCAGTGATGGTTTCTACTACAACTTTCTCCCATCTCCCGACTGCATCTCTGGAGCTCAGCCACAGTTATCTTTGGGTTCTTCTTTACCTCTCTCACCAAGGCTCTTCTCCCCCGACAGCTCAGTTTGGCCAGACGGTCAGCTCTAGGAAGGGTTCTGGTCCCAAACGTCTTCCATTTAAGGATTATGGAGGCCACTTTGCTCTTAGGAACCTTAAATGCAGCAGAATCGTTTTTGTAACCTTGGCCAGATCTGTGTCTTGATTCTCGTTTGCTCTGACATGCATTGTGAGCTGTAAGGTCTTATATAGACAGGTGTGTGGCTTCCCTAATCAAGTCCAATCAGTATAATCAAACACAGCTGGACTCAAATGAAGGTGTAGAACCATCTCAAGGATGATCAGAAGAAATGGAAAGCCCCTGAGTTAAATATATGAGTGTCACAGCAAAGGGTCTGAATACTTACTGTAGGACCATGTAATATTTCAGTTTTTCTTTTTTAATAAATCTGCAAAAATGTAAACTATTCTTCGTTTTTCTTTCAATATGGGGTGCTGTATGTACATCAATGAGGAAAAAAAATAACTTCAATGATTTTACCAAATTGCTGCAATATAACAAAGAGTGAAAAATTTAAGGGGGTAAATGAAAAGTTTAATTATACTAAACGTTGTAATTATACATGCATATCTTTCTTTCTTTTCAGGGAAGGAACTAGAGTGTTACATTTATGTATTATTTAATATAATTTAAATATTTAACATTTAATTTAACACTGCGTAATCCCCACAGCTGCAATATTTTAATGACTTTACTATTATTCTCTAATGTATATTCTAGAATTATTCTATAGCTTATAGGCGAAATGTACATAAAACATCCGTATTTAAATTGAATTAAATTATAAATAATTTAATATTTAATAATTTACTGTAAGTAATATATAATTAATATGAGTAATAAAATTCTTTTTAATTAAGCTAGTTTTAAAATTATTTATGTAATCAACATTACTTTTTCCATTGTTTTTAATGCATAAGTTTACATAATTCCCATGCTTGCATAAGTTTTCATGACTTAACTATTAAATAAAGTAGTCATAATAGGTGTGTTTAAACATTTGACCGTATTTACAGAGCAACTGACACTTTTGGCATATTGTGCTACATTCAACATTGAGTTGATAACCTGCATATGTCTGTAATTACCTCTCACCTTCTTCGCACTGCTGTCATTTAAACCAGAATAAAATCAACAGACAACTGTAAAACTGACAGGGAGGAAAGAGAAGGTGCTAATTGCTTTTCGCAAAGCAGTGAATTTGTGAAAGTGCAGTAAATTTAAAAAAGGGAGACATTACTCACTAGAACTTGATCCATGCTGCAGTCTTTTTCCTATACTGTATCCTTTGGTGCGGTCAGGGTTCAGTGTGTGTGAGGTAGAATGTGTTCACGGCTAATTTTTTTTTGCAGTATTCCAACCTTTGCACCAAGGCCAGTTGATAGTTGGAGAGTATATGGAGTTAATAAAATGCAGCCAATTGGAGTAGGCCTCTCAGTGGCCCCAGCCAATAAGGATAGAATATTCTAATGAGCAGGCGGTGACAGAGCACTGCCTATGGTTGTTAGTGTATGTGTGTGAATGGTGTGGGATCACCCCACTGCATGACAACACATTCAGAGGGATGGGTCAAGGAAACCCCTCAAGTACAGTAAGTTAGGCGAAGGCCATTAGAGTAGGAACAGAAATGCCTGACATTTCGGAAGTTTCAATATGTTTTATTGAAGTTAGCAAAGGTGATCTTGGTGTAAAAAAAAAAAACTTTTAAAGAATACAGAATTCTTCATTCTTCTTCAGAATACTTTTTTAACAGTTGTTTACAGTTTTTCTAGTAAGCAAGTCTACTATGTCTAGTACAAGTGCTAGTACTCTATGCTAGCGCTCCATGTCTAAATGCTGTGCAATCCAGTGTATGAAGGTTGGTACTGAGGAATACACAGCACCACAAGGTTCTCCCTGACTCTTCACTCCCATCAGAACAACACCAGATGTGTTTGTTAGACAAATGAGAGGTCCAGCGGTCCAGTGAGTCTGAGTCAAACAATATTCCAGAGAAAATAACCAAACGTAAGCTATTATACACAGAGATTAGCATTTCCACCTCAACATTTGCAACACTTTCTTCAAATGAGTTGCTCACCCAAACAAATTAATTCTGCCAATATTTACTCACCTTCATGCCATTCCAAAATGTCTTTGTTGAGCCAACTGTCTTCAAAATATATTTTCTATTTGTGAATGTGGCAATAATGGTCATTAGCGAACTGGAAGTGAATGACCTAAAATTTGGTCTGTCTTATATACTGTGTGTGACTCTGGACAACAAAACCAGTCACAACATAAGTGTTAGTTTTCAGAAATTGATTGAGTATTACTAATCAAAAATGTGGTTTTAATATATTTTTGGTTAGAAATTGACTTAATACCTTCATGGAACTGATCTTTACTTACTATCCTAAGGATTTTTTGCAAAAAAAGAAAAATTAATAATTTTGACCCATACAATGTATTTTTGGCTATTGCTGCAAATATACCCCAGCGACTTAAGACTGGTTTTGTGGTCCAGGGTCACATATGGTCATTATTTTAAAGCTCATGCTTTTTAACACATCCTTTTCTTGTTAGGTCAAAAAAAGCAATAGGCTGCAACTGAAATCACATCACTCTGTAAGTAGGTACTTCTTTTGAATATGTAATTACTACATTCTGTATATCTTGAATGCAATGCCACATCTGTCACTTATCTCACATGGACAATAAGAATTGCTCAGATTTAAAAAAGTTTGGAATGACATGTGAGCAATTAATGACAGAAAGAACTATATCCCTTTAAGTATGCATTTACAGAATTAATACCAAACTCACCCACTAGAGGTCAGCATGTCTTCAATTACATCTTCTTTTAGTAAACCGTGAGTGTTTAGTGTAGTTTCCAGTTATGCTCACCATGCATGACTCTCCACTGCTCAGTCCAGCACATACAATAGCATAGAAGGTGTCAATGTAGTTCTGTGGCGTTGTTCACACACTGCTCGTTCCAGAACTGATATTTTTAGCAGTACAGGTCTGCACCGCCCAAGTCCTGCTAAAAAGAGTGCAGAACATTCACCTAAACCTCAAAATGACAGAGAACAGAGAAATTAAAAATATGGTTTGTTCAAGTGACATTCAAGTTCTGAAAGTTCAACACCAGGTCAGCTTTCAATTTATTCAACAAGCAGTCATGAAATGTCATGTTTGCACACACACACACACACACACACAGAGAGAGAGAGAGAGAGATATCAGCCAGACTATTGTGTAACCATTCCAATGGTCAACTTGAGAAGGCACACGGGTGACGTACACATTTGGCTGGTCCAGGCCAGAGCCCAGCAATGGAGGGAGGGTGGGAGTTCCTGTCCAGCAGAGGGTAGACAGACAGGCTGCGCCCTTTCACTGAGATTTAACGGAGAGCTCAGCTTAAGCAAAGCCACATTGTAGCTGAGAGAGAACGGGCTGTAATAAGGGTGTACGAGTACTCTAATCACATCACGGATCTATGAAAAAGGTATTTGTGTTAGAAAGGAATAGTTTAACCCAAAAATAAAAAGTCTGTAGTCATTTTGGGTGAACTATCCCTTTAAGACACAAGATGAATGAATTTGATTTCAAATCCAAATCCAATTCTCACCTGTTTCTTTGAGCCTCCTGCTGTCACTGATAAAAATTTCAAATGTTGTTCTTCCCTACAAAGAAAAATCAATCATTATAAAATAGGCATTATACAGTTGTGAATAAGTTTGAATGCCTTATTCTAATGATAATGTTTACACGTTTCTTAAATGTTTGTTGCTCACAGATTATAGACACAGTGTGCATCAGTAAGGATCCATTGTGATTGGATGATCACCCCACTGCACTCATAACCTGTGCCCAAACTAATGCTCACGTGCCACGACAGATTCCCATCATCCTGTCTTGTCCTTGGGGCGTCCAGTCCAGAGGTAGCAAAGATGTCAGGCATTCCATACGGAGCTGAGAATTCAGTGGAACGTGTGCATGAATGCTTGTGTTAAACCCAATACACATTCACAGTCTGTTCAGAGATAAATACATTCTCATTTGTGACTCAATATGTGTGTGTGTTGTCTTATTTCACACATTTTTTGACTCCAGCTGGATTCCACGCATTCTAAAGGCCCTCTGAGACAAGGAGTTTCTTTTAGAGCTCAACAAAAAAAGTCAATGTGACTGTGGACAGCAGAAAGGACAAAAGCAATCGTGTGTAGAAGCACAAACCATCCTGCAAATGTGGTGAGATAGCTCTGCCGTCATCATCTTGATCTTCAAATGCTGTTTCTCTGAGATCTGTGATGACAACATCATCTTTGTCATCATTTCACGCATCAGAAGTCTTTTGTTACAAATTCAGTGGGGGCAAGACTTATATGATGGATTCTGTATAAGCAGTATCCATTGTGTCTTTGTTGCAGAATGGGGTTTTGTGTAGAAATATATTTTTGTGGTGTCCAACTGTTTAAACATTTACATGAATTTATAAGCTTTTAAAAACAACTTTTATATTTTGTACACATATACACATAATATGTAAAATTATACCATAATATCAAATAATCTTTATTTTTATTTAAGTTTTATAAAGTAAAAAATGTGCATAGACTGCTGTGTGTTTTTAACTTTACTGTTGACCTTTCAGAGGAAGTATAAATATTTTAGGCTGGCTTGCGTGTTTATACTGTGGCATACTATTAAGACATGGGTTACATGTGGGTCAGGTTTGTTGGGTGAACTCATGTTGACTCTCACCTTTTTCACTGATAAAAGAATAGGAGGCGTCGAAACCATGGGCGGAGATGGTGTTGTCGGTGCTAAACTGTAGAAGCATTATGCGACTGTAGCTGAGAACAGCTGGAGGGACGCTCGCTCCACATACAACCACTTAAAACACAAAAATTGAATTAGCAGTGCACTTTAAGACTACATTTCCCATAATGGTGCAGTGCAAAATCTTTAAAGGGATAGAAAAATACCCAATGAATTACTCACCCTCAAGCATCCATCATACTTCATCCTCTGGAACGCTATATACAATAGTTAGCGAAAGCTGGAGATTACAGTTTATGAAGTTTTGAATACTGAGATTTTTCTTACAAAACCACCTTGGTTCACAATGGAAGGCCTTTATGAAACCCCTGGAACCATGTCGAGCCCTTTTTATGATGGATGGAAGCTCTTTATTTCGCTAGAAAATCTCGACCACCATTCACTGCCATTATAAAGCCAGGACTTTTTAATACAACTCTGATTTTTTTCATGTAGGACATTGAAGTCATTTAAACCTAGGGGGGTTTGAGGGTGGGTAAACCATATTTTTGGGAGAACTATCCCTTTAAGTGCTGTTCTATTTATCAAAGAATACTAAAAATATTTCTCATGGTTTCCATAAAAATATTAAGCAGCACTTTTGAAAAATTTTAATTGCCGTTTATCCAAATAGAAAGCATTTATTTTATTACATTTAATTACGTTTAAAATTATGTTTTATACTTTACCTATTTCATCCTTGCCATCAATGTCTCCAAACACTGTGAGTGAATCATATTTGCAGTTCTCTGACTCCTCAAGGTCAAAGTCGTCAAAGTCAAGCTTTAAAGCAAATAGTAAGGTTATTCTATTAGAATTAGCACATAGCAAACAGAGTCATATAATTTTGGACATAGCATAGCTAAGTTCTACCGTTTAGTCAGAAAGAAAGCTTGTTAATGTGAAACAGTTTACATTGTACCTTGTAAACAGCAGGAAACAACTAGCGTTACATGACTGCAGTGACGTCATGGCGTCGCTCTTTGGAGTCTAATTGAGTATCACATTCTCTCTTGCAGTGAAACTGATCAGAGCTTCCAATCTCACTGCATGCATGCATTCATGACCGGACAGACGGGTCACGACTGGACAGAGGAGACACCAGGCAATGACTGGGCCAACACAAGAGCTGAAGAGTTGTTTTTACCTTGACTATGTGGCCTTCTGGGGCATAGATGACCCAGCGGCAAAGAGTGTTGTTGCTGTAGCCTTGCGGGTAGGCGGGGCTCCGCACAGCCCCCTTTGGCTGTAACAGCACCACTGTTCCACACTCAGCCCCTGCACAAACACAAAAGGAGAAACTGGTGGAATGGAGCCCGGCCGATGACGTTGCAGCACAGTGTCACATTTCTGTCTGGCAAGGGTCATACTGAGGGGAGCAGGGTGGTGATTTGAACCTAGCTCTTACCTTCACCGAACTTACCACAGGTAGTTGGCCCCCTGGCATACATGTATCTATGGAAACAGTCCCATTGAGATAAGCTCACCGCTCTCTGAGGAGCCTATTGGCAGTAGTGTGACAACAGAATTCTACTGGGGAAAAGTAAGTTTGCCTCTCAACCTGACTGGGGAAATGAACTCATCTTGCAGACCAAGTGATGAAACCAACAGATCAGTTGGGCACAACCTGTGCTGCTGAGGTGAGCACAATTAGGTTGGATTGTTTTTTAATATCGGGACTCAAATTGTATGGACACAAAGACATGTAAATGAGGCAATGCTCAAAAAACAATATTATCAGACCTGTGCAAACATGCTTATCAAGTACACAGTAATCGCAGAATGTTGTTCCAAGCATCAGCTATACAGCTGTACAACTTATTGTGCATTGTCATTTCCGCAAGCATTATTGTGTCACTTTCAAGGAACGTTGTACTGTAGGCTTTTCAGAGTTGGGCCAACAGCAGCAAGAGAAACCAGATTTAATCGGACAGATTTAACTCACCAGAACTGTAGTCCTTGTCAACACTATTGAGTTGGATGGCAAATCCTGCACCTGTGCTGCTTACATCAGACACAAACTGCACTGCGATACTGTTGGAACCACCAATAAGAATCGGAGGTGGAGGTTGACCACCACAGAATCGTCCTGTTGAAAAAGGTCACGAGCAAATATAGAAGCTCACTACCACTTTCAGAAAGTCGAACAACAACAACAAAGTCAATTGTTTCTCCCACCTATACGCCTGTCTTCATCCACATACACAGTCAGATGATCGCTGTGGCACTGTGTGTCATTCTCAAGATCAAACTCAAGGAACTCCAGTAGAATATGTTCTCCAGCGGCAACTGGAATGGACCACAGACACATCCTACGAAAAGAACTGCTGTGAAAGTTTCTGATGCTGCCTTTGGCCTGCAAATATCTAAGATGCTTCAGATGTGACTCACTCATTGTTGTTGTAGCTTTGTTCTGGGTAGGCTGGATTTCTGATGATGCCTTCACTTCCAGGTACGACTCCATCAGGTACACTGCACAGGGACCTGTCTGCACTTATGTTGAGTTCTGTAGACAAGTAGTCATTATTATTTCAATTGATTTGCAGTATTTACAGAAACTAGGTTAAGTGCTTCTGTGCAAGTCTTTCAGTTAGTAAACCTGATTATTAACCACTACTAGTCAGGGGCATGGCTACAGTTTCTGGGCCCGCTGGACAGCATATACACTAGGTCCCCCCTCACTAGGGTACCCCTTGGAAGAAATCGCAGTCTAGGGCGGGTGGGGTTGTTCCCCCTCGGTAGAGAATGTGTTACACGTACAGTAGCTGGGGTCCCCCCCCTGTACTAATCGCCCTCCCCCACCACCACCACTCCTTTACGGCACCCCTTGTTACCAGTCCTACATGATTGAAAGCAAGTAAAAAGCCCTTAACTCAACAACAGTACCCACCCTTTCTAAGATTAGACTTGATCCATGACAGGAACATTAAGACATCAGTGAATACTCCAGGTGAGCCTCTTCTGGACGAGGGTTTGATCTTGTTGTTATTCCAGCTTCGACCACAACCCTTACCCCATGATGTGATTCCCACAGCCGCCCAGCGTCCATCTGCTCTGGGGCAGAGGAGGGGACCCCCAGAATCCCCCTGGATCACATGAGGACAGAGTAACTCAAAACCATCTTTGAAACATCTTTGCCAACTTAAACCAGTCCCATAGGTGTTAGTAATTTTCAGCATGTGTGGGAACATCTTTAGTGTCAATTTACTTGGCAGGCATCTCTCCCTCCTCTCTCTGGGCCAGCACACAGGACTGTGTAGGTCTTCTGTCCAGGCCTAAGTGTTTGTAGGACATGTTTGCACTTGCTTTGCTCTAACAGGTCCAGCTGCACCTCCTGAAGAACCGAAGAAAGCGGCCCTTCTAAAGAAAAGACAGACCTCTTCAACATAATCCTAGTAATAGGATTACTAGTAATGAGATATTTTAGATCTTTCTCTCTAGTATTAATTGTAATTTCAGTGTTGTTCAAATGACTTCTCACTCTCAGTAACACGGCCCCATCCACCAACAACACACATTGTCTTGGGTGGAAACCTCTCACCAGGGTAAGGCAGGCAAACAGGTTGAATAAAGTCACCTAGAAAGCACAAATAATATAGTTCTTTTTAAAAAATAATTCTAAAACTATATGTGAATACATACGTTGTGGTATCTCACAGAACGACTTGCCAAAGAGAATGCGTCCCTTGATCTCAAGCAAAGCGATGTCGTAGCTTATGGGAGAGGAGCGCTGATATTTTTCGTGGAACTTTACAGTCTTTACCTGGAAGCTCTGCTCCCCTATGTCAGCTTTTCTTTGGTTGAGATCACCTGCTACAGCCTCAATTTTGTGCAAGAGATCCCTAGGGGCAGGCAGTCATATTTAAGAGGAAGTCACTGAAGCATTCACGGTCAAAAGTTATGATTAGTCATGTATAAATTGAGTGGACCTACGTGGATACACTTGCAAAGCAATGAGCCGCAGTCAAAAGCCAGTGGTCTGTCAAGATTGCTGCAGCACAGAAATGCGATCCTCTGATCCTAAGAGACACCTGTAGATGATAGCAGAATTAATTTTTTTCAAATGACTTTTGGAATGTAAAAATTAGGATTGCATTAGTTTATCATGCATTTGCAAGGTTGAACAGTTACGTGCCAACCACGGATGGGAACCTCGCCTGGCCTCTGAACCTCCGATAACCCTCAAAGAACGGTTAAGGATGCCTCTTGCCTTAGTAGATCCACATTTTGCACCTGGATATGACAGGACAAAATTTTGTTATTAATCATTAATCTCGTTCCTGTACAAATGTATTAAATGTTTTCTTACCACTAGCATGAACAGCAAAGGTCATTCCAAGACAACCCAACAAGATGAGAAAACCAGCAATGGTCTTGGATAATTCAGACATTCTGTGTCCACTGCTGTTAAAGAAAAAGATTGGGGTATTTATAGAGAATATGGAGGGGTGGTCTTTTATGACAAACCGGGTGCTGTGCTTACTCATTAACTTCACACAGGAAGCAGACGTGTTGAACAGAAGATTGCATGGTAAGCATCTACTATAACATGTTACATTAAGGTTATTTTATGTGATAGTTTTTCAGTATACTGACATTCAGAAACCTTTTTTTGACAATAGAATACTTAATTATGTTGTGCATGTGTTTGTCTACAAGGAACACCAGCAGAAAAAGATTTTACAGGCACTTGTGATTCAGCTGAAAGAGAAAAGCTCCTCCATTGACAATGATGTTTCCCTCAAGGACCAGAATGACCTTTTAATTAAAGGTTTAATGGAAGCTATTGGATTTTAGCACTCCCAGACTTGACACTTAAAATTGTGCACTCAATAACAATATGTTCTGTAACAAATATACAATTAATAATTAAACAGAATTAAGATATTAGGCAGTTTATGAATTCATATAAATGGGAGTTTTGAGTATACTTTCATAATTCAAATCTTTAAAGAGGGTATACTCTTCAGTTCTTAACATTTCTATAAGTTTAATGCAGATTTTTGCAGATTCCCTTTAAACTTGCCTAGAGTACTAGTTAAACTAAACTCTATTATCTAGTTTGACTTCACAAATTTTAGACATTTGAAAGATTTGTGAATACATGTACTAGATGCACTTAAAAAACAACCATGCCAATTCACTCTGCCTTCCCTGTGTCAGACAATTTACACAAACCAGAGGTCTAGTAAACAGTAGGGAAGCTCTTCTTGATACAAAAGACAATTGTAGCTGTGATGGTATAAAGCTCACCACTGGCGACACCAAACCAAACAAGGATGGGTATCCTGTCATAAAATTGTCAACACATTTGTGCTTTTGTCTGCAGAGAACAAAGGCTGAAGGCTGACGTAATTCTCCACGAAAAAGGAATCTTAGACAAATTGACTTGTCAAGTTCAGTCTTTTCAACCAAGGCCACAAATCACCACAAACAGAAGCTGAGAGGGAGAGAGAGAGAAAGATATATAAATTCATATGCTATTTGAACCCAACTGTCGATTGTTTCATGCAAATTTATTCCAGCATAACAGTTCTAGTAAAATATAATGCTCTTCTGTTCTGTTATATCCAACAGGAGTCCTTTGAGCCCTGTTGCCTGGAAACCATGGTAAACCACAGTACAGCAGTTAAGAGAAGCCAGAAAAACCTGAAATTCTGTTTTATGCGGATTCCCAGAATAGATGTGCTTTCAACAACCTCTGTACCAGTATTTAACTACAACATGGTTTGCTCACTATATTATGTAAAAAAAAAGGGCATTTAAAAGCCTAAAATGAAATAATAGGCTATAAGATACATTTCAGTGAAAGCCAGTAATAGAGTTACACTTGAAGCTGATTCATGTTGTTAAGTGACTTGAAAATGGTTCAGACTGACAAGAAAATGACAGGCTATGTAATGGATAAACCAGGATTAATTCTCATATTTAGGAAAGTGCCCTGCTGTTGGCAAATATTGAGAAGCATACTTTCACTTGCTGTCTACAAATAAATGCCCCCTTTCGTTCAGGTAATCAGCATAGGTTACAAACTTTAAAAATCAGTTCTTTCTTCAGGACTGCCATATACATTGGTGCTTCGTTTTATTGGATTTTACATTGACATTTTGAAAAGCACTGTGGTCCCTTGGGGAATTATGGGGGAAAATCCTACCATGAAGAAGTATCTAAAACCTCTATCCAGAACCCGTTCAATTCTCACTAACGCATATACACGGAATATTTCAGATGCGATAACAATAATTTCCTTTTTTTTTTCACACGACACAAGATTATATCACGATTCAGGAACGTCATTCCGCGCGCGTGGTGGGTTGTGACGTCGGTCCTCTACTGAAACGCATCATTTGGCAACCCATCACGGTTCCTCTCTAGCGAAGCTAAGCTACAACCCCACTGCGTCTCCCATCACTGCTGGACAGAGCACCTCAGGATTGCCTCGCAGAAAACAGCGCGGGAAATATATTAACCATCTCAGGTAAGCGTTCGAGTGCTTCAGCAAAGTCGTTGTTGCCTCGTTTTTCCTGAGCTCAAAATCGAGTTTGCGCGGTTTCAGAGAGTGAATGCTAGCTGTTAGCACACTTTCGCATGCGGGGTTTTCAGCGCTGGTGTATAGGAAATCCTCCCTGAAAGAGGCACAGCTGGAAAGTATTGCTAAGCTGCTTTTACCAATGCTTACAGTAATTTAATGCATAATTTTATTGAAAAATTTCTCTCTTTTTTTCCATTTCCATGACCTTGAAGACAATTTATTTCGCTTGTAATATAAAATAATATATAGAGACGTCTTTTGAAACTTTTTATGGCAGTCTGTGTGCTTTCTTATTATCGTACAGTTATGAAGTAACGTTATGTATTTATTACACTTCGTTGCTTTGTTAATTGTGTATTTATGTGATCATTAACATTTTTTCTATTTTTTTCTAGTACTATTCTAAGTTGAGTAATACACCTTAAAATGTGTGCAACCAGAGGTTCAAATGTTGCACTTTAGTTAAGAGATCATGGCGCGTGAGCTTATGAAATGTGAAGGATGTGTCATTTTAGCTCGCGCTCAAAGTGATTTAGACGATTGCGATTCATCTCGGTGACTCGAATCTTGTGACTCCAAAAGATTTGTTCGGCTAATTCGCTCAGGCGCTCTTTCCTGTCTGTCTGTCTGTCTGTAGGTGGAGACATGTGCGTAAAACATAATCCAAATTAATTGCATTTTCATGCATACAAAACAAATCTCCAAAAAGAGTGTCTGAGCATCGTTTTCCTGCATTTAGTCAACTCTGCACAGAAGTCAACAGTCCGTATAAAAAACTCTGACTGACTGGTAAAGGTACATCCTTAAAAATAAGTCCTGCCAAGTAGGGCTGGGCAATTAATCGGAAAGTAATCGAAATCATCATTCAGAACCTATAAGCGATCAAATATTTTCAGGTCGATTATTTCGATTACTTTCCCTTTTAAAAACACTAACACGTGTGGAGTCACATGACCCGCTCCGTTATGTTACCCTGCGTTCACACCAGACGCGACTTGTGCAAATAAACCATGCTATTCACGAGTTGTTGAACATTTTTAACTTTACTTGCTTCATTCGCACGTGACATTCGCTTCACAGCAAACACAAATTCACGTCATGGGAGGGGCTTCTGCCATGTGCTCCCAGTCTCCCATCGCAAAGGATATGACTCCCTTGGCTACAGTGAAGCGAAGCGGGTTTAAACAACTCTCCACAGAAGATACACTGTGCTGTCGCGATCACACTTTTCCTGCGCTGCCAGACATGTACAAGACATAACCTGAAAAGGTTAACATGCTTGTGTTTCTTGGTAAGATGTAAGAATGAAAATATTTATTTTATTTATTTTTTTATAAGAACTAAGTGACTGCCCTACTGCCAAGGCAAATTCATGTTGTTAAACGCTCCTGTACTTATTCTAGAGCTGCACGATTCTGGATAAAATGAAGAATCACAATTTTTTGGGCTTAGAATAAAGATCATGATTCTCGTATGAACGTTTTTTTAGAAAAAAAATCACCATTAAACATTAAGAAATTAAACAATTATATATAAATATAATTAATTTTATAGATGTGCTTATTGGATTGTTTGTTTAGTAATTATCGATGTGAATTGATGCGAGACAAATTATATATAACACAGCGAGTGCATTAGAATAGTGAGTACTTTCTATTTTTCCAGAGGCCTATTTGAACCCCCAAACTGATTTATTAATTTTACAGAATGATACACAAAAGATGAAGGTAATATAGCCTATTTAATCTAGTCTACTGTGGTACAAGCTGTGCGCGACAAACGCTGCTAGTATAGAAGCACAGTGGGCTCCTGCTGATCCTGCTCTGCATACGCACGCTTCCGTCCACGAGACGGAACAGAACGTGGAACGTGATGAGTCGTGCGGTGTGAAACCGCGGTAACAAGCACATCTGGCCGCTGCCCGCGCAAAACCACATGTGACGTGCTGTGAGTGATTGCGTGTCATCTCGAGATCTGAAGAGTTATGCTCGTCCCCTGTCCTTGAAAATGTAATTGGCTGAATCGTATAAATGCAAGATTAAGATCGTGTGTGGGGTCGAATCGAGATCACGATCTTTTAACGATTAATTGTGCAGCTCTAATTAGCCTTGCCCAACCGCCACCATCGTCCATCGCGATGTTTCACATTAAAGATCGTACGATGCCAAATTGGTCGACATCGCCCAACCCTATTGATGACATGATATTCACATCAGTCAATATCGATAATTATTGATATTTTTAGACCCATTTAAAAGAAGGACCAGGAGTAAAATATATTACATTTAAAAATTTTTATTTAAAACTTAACCTTCCTCTGATCATAATCCCCTCAGTTATTTAGACAGAAATGTCAACAACCATGGAAAACATAATGCCTCTATCTTTGTAACGTTTAGATTCTTTGTCTAAAGAATCTTTGCAGGCTGACTTTTCCTCTTTTATTTACAATTTCCTCGCTCGCTGCGGCACTCATTTTCTGCTTATGAAGAGCAATCCAGCTGACCAGTGCGATATGGCACAACCAAACGTGATACTGTTACATGATTGGCTGTTAGCGTATCACTCCCTGCGTTGCTAGGTTACCAGAGAGCCAGTGCCTTTGTTTATGCAATGCTTTGCAACCTCTGTTTTCTTCCGACGAAGAATAAAAAATATTGAACATTTTATCGAACATGTGCCTATCGCAATATATATCGTTATCGTTTAATTGCCCAGCCCTAGCTCAAACTCATTCTATAGGCTAATTCGTTTTCAAAAAGAGAAAGTAGTCTTTCACTTCAAAACAGAGGGAGTTGAATTGAAAATATGAGTTCAAGACTTCAAGTAATCAATAATGATTTTTTTGTTTTGATTTATAATTCCATACTACATTCAAGCTAACAAAAATCGCACATATTTTCATCTTCATATTTATTTCAAAATATGAGAAGTAATTTGTTATTACAAATGTTTAGAATATAATAGTATTTATTAGAGTATCTAGAACCTACTTTTTGAGTATATACAAAAACAGCATCAGGAATTAAAACCAGACAGGGCTAAGTCTGTATCCCTGATTTTTTTGCTTCTAAACAGTTAATTGCGTATTTCTGCAGTTTCATTTGAATGAACATCCACACTGTTGTGGTTTTAATGAGGATCACAAGACAGAAAGGCAGTGCAGTCTTGTGACGGCACTATTTTTCTTTTTCCTGTCACTGTATCTTTAATTCTGTACTTCAGTTCTGAGATCTGTCTGTGTATTTCTTTTACTATGCACACACAGGATATTCGATCCCATTAGCCTTGAGTACTTTTATTAAGGTCTATAATGGAAAGCTTTTAAGCTTAAGCATTCCTGACTACTGTCATTCTGTTAGTATGTTGGTATTTGTTTGCATACATCTAAATTGTTACTGTAGTACAATTCCTCAGGTGCACGGCGGCTGCCCATGTGACACATGAATTATTCAAACTGAGGATGTGGGATCTAGGATCAATTTGCATCTGGTGTGCATGAAAGGGACTCGATCATGTTGGATGGTCCCATACAGGATGGTTATATCTCTGACCGGTTATTTTTCAGTTTTGACAGTTTTCGATCAGTTTTCAGGGGTTAGAAAATATCAGCTGTTCTATAGGGAGTGATTTCTTTTGCACACAGTCCCAGAACTCTCGTTTTAGCTTTGCTCTCTGTTGTTGGACGCTGTTTAATGCCAGTGTCACTGCATAGGCAGAGCACGGCAGCTCTAGGTCTTTAGTCACAGAAGTGCTGAGTGGCTCTTGGAAAGAACTCGCACTGCACAACATCTTGTCTCACCTTCTGGAATAATCCACCTGAACCAAGCTGCTTGCCCTTAAGGCAAGTGTGTCAGAATAACCCATGCACTTCACTTAATGTTTTTTATGAGGCTGTTTGATACAATATTTTTTGCCATGCATTGTGTGTATGTGTGGATAGTCTGTCTGTGTTTGGGGAGCATGCAGCTGTGGAACTTGGCAGCAGCGTTATGCACCAAACAATGCGAGCCTGCAGCACCGAACAGAAAGAGGCTGTAAAAACAGCTCATCATCAGCGTTCCCGAAAGTCAGCGGGAACTTGTCATACTGAGTGGCCTGATAAGTTTACGGAAGGGATTGTATGATGCGGCTGGGCACATCAGGCTGAGATTGAAACATCATATATTGAGTTAAATGTAAGATATGTGAAATTGAGCCCAGAAATGGTCAAATGCGGATTGGAATGCATTCTGTATTTTTATTTTTTCCTGCAAGTTTTTGTATGTTTTTAAATGTGTTTTTATCTTTTAATTATGTCAGCTTGACATTAATTTATTTTTAATGAGATTTTACTTATTAAAATCGCAAGAAAACAATATAATCCAATCATCTGCATCATCATTTAAACATGCAATTTAGTCTGGGACTAGCTTAAGCCATGTCTGTGAAACTGGGAGTTTATCTCTTATTTTATTACACATTAACCTAGTATCTGCTGTGGATGAGTTGTATTGGCTTGTTATCAGTGGACAAGAGATAAGAATAATAAACCTGTTTATACTGTAGTGATTTTACTATGCCTTTTAATTTGTCCTATCAATTAGTGCTATGTAAACCTTTTTGCGGTCGATGCACCGTTAAGGAGCACTTTTATTGATCCGGCAAGTCAAAATCCAGCTGTGGTCCGGGAGATAATGCAACACCAGCTCTTAAGAGGGCATTAGACATTTTTACAAAGTTAAGGTTTGATTGTCATGCAGTAACTGTGGTCTTGGCAGAAGAGGAAGGAAGTGACCTATGGGAAATATTTACCGCGTACTGACAGAACAGCACGATTTCTAGCTAAGTGAAATTTGTGTGTATTTGTAGTGTGATACTGTGTGACTGTGTGTGTGTTGATGTTCTTCAGGGGTGTAACAGAGAAGGGAAGGTGCACTCAGGATGGTCACCATTCCAGAGTACTACGAGGGAAAAAATGTTCTCATCACAGGGGCCACAGGCTTTATGGGGAAAGTTCTTCTGGAGAAGCTGCTACGCTCTTGTCCCGGTGTCAAAGCTGCATATGTGCTTGTCCGGCCCAAAGCGGGACAGGCGCCTGATGCCCGTATTGCTGACATGATCAACTGCAAGGTGAGCAAGTGCAGGTCTGGAGGACAACTCCATGGTTTCTTCTCTCAGTTCTCAATTGAGTTATGCTGGTGTAAAGATAGTTCATAGTATAAATTAAAGGTGCCATAGAATGATTTGAGAGAATATTTTAAATTGATCTCTGATATGTACATAGAAGGTATGTAGCTTAGGTAAGGGGAAAAAATACCCAGAAATGGTTTTACAGGTCCATTTACAACCCTAGAATTTGACCCTAGAATGAAACAGTCTGTTTTTGCCTTATT
>JAUMHG010000079.1:6908142-6919236 GCA_032359395.1 Enteromius anoplus
ATTTATATATATATATATATTTTTTTTTTTTTTTTAAATTTAAATGAAAAAGAAAAATATTAAATGCAATAATAATATAAATAAAATAATAATTCAATAAAAATAAGAAATAAAATATGTTTGTATAAATATGTTTTAAAAAAAAAAAATTTAAAAGGAAAAATGTTTCATTCCTCTGTTTTTCCCAGGACTATATTGAGACTGAGCGGCTGTTGGCGAGCGACAACGTAAACCAAGAAGCTTTGCTCTCTTATGCCCGTGAGGCTGCAGATTTTGGCACAAACTACCAGCTACCTTCTTTGGATTATGCCATCAACCACTACGGCCAACCAGATGTAGCTATGTTCGACTTCACCTGCATGTACGCCTCTGAGAACGCCGCTCTGGTGAGAGAAAAGAGCGGCCATCAGCTGCTGGTGGCGCTGGTTGGAGACAGTCTGCTGGAGGTAGGTCTATAGATACATTATTAATTTGATCAGTTGTTCTAATTTAAGTATTATCATATATCTGAATGAATTATGTATTGTATGTTATCGTAGCAGTTAGAGTAAAACATGAATGTCTGGATATCTTATGCTTTACTCTTAACCTGCATAAAAATTTAATTGTTTTTAAATTTTAAATGTTAATTTTTTAGTTTAAATATTCCAAATATTCCATTTATTTTGTGGTTTCAAAGATATTTGATTTTTTCGGACACTTTGACTTTAAATTAAATACAGGAAAAGTTTACTTCAGTTTAAATATTCCTGATTATTTTAACGTGCCACTTCACTGTACAGTGTTTTGTTTAGAGTAGCCTGTAAACATGCAGTGTTTTCTCTCTGTTTCATTGGTCTCCAGCCTTTCTGGCCCATGGGTACAGGGTGTGCTCGAGGGTTTCTGGCTGCCTTTGACACGGCCTGGATGATAAAGGGTTGGGCTCAGGGCAAAGGGCCTGTTGATCTTTTGTCAGAGAGGTGTGAACACGCTTCATGAACACATTTGGTCTTGTTTTTCTTTTCTTGTCTTGACCCAATGTCCTCTTTGTTTATCATAGGGAGAGCATCTACAGGCTGCTGCCTCAGACGACTGCAGAAAACATCTCTAAAAACATTGAGCAGTACACCATAGACCCAGCCACGCGTTACCCCAACCTCAACTCCACCTGCGTACGACCACATCAGGTGAGACTGCACATTATCTATCTATATATATATATAGATCTGTATGCATCTGTCTTCCTCCTCTAAACACTTAACATTCTGTCTCAGGTACGGCATCTGTACATTAACGGCGAGCAGGACTTGAGTTCTCCAGAGCGCAATGGACCCACGCGCAGATCTGTGAACATCTCCAGACGAGGTAGATTCAGAAGTGTGTGTCTTACAAGATGGCAGCAAATTTGACTTGTTTTATAAATGCATTATAGGATTAGTGTCATATTTTTACTCAAACTAACTTTTAAACAAAAATTTCGTTCAGTTGAATTTTTCTGAAGTCGAAAAATAGGATGTAGTGATGGCACAAGATCCATATTTGTTTTATACTGGCTCACCTGGATAAGGCCTCACAGGAACAATAATTTCCACACCCTATACTCAATCAAAAGGGTCATGTTACATGACGGAAAGGGTCAACAAAAGTGTGCATATCACTCACACTATGTACTGTACATATGTATACACAAACACATTGAGCAGACACTAATGCATCTCACTAAAGCAATTTGTCACAAAGCCAATATATTATTTAATGCCAGGTTTATTAGACAACTACATTACTCACACACCCATTTAGGGTAATACAAGTCTTTATTAATTTACTGATCATATTTCTAAATTACAGAGTGCACTTTGAAACAATGCACGGTAAATAAAGGTATTAAATATTGTATAACCAAGTGTTGCTAAAAAAGTTTCTTTTTTTCTGTTCACCAAGGCTGCATGTATTTGATCTATTAAAAACTATAAAAATAATATTGTGAAATATTACAATTTAAAATTACTGTTGTAATGTAATATTGTAATTTTATATATTTTTTTAAAACCGTTGTGCTGCCTAATATTTTTGTGGAAACTGTCCTACTTCTTTCAGGATTCTTTGATGAATAGAGATTATTATGTATGTTGGATTACAAGCTTCATAATTAAAAATCGAATCCCTTTGAAGCTCCTAATGATGGTGTGTATTGTTTTCAGAGTCCGAAGTGCGTCCCAGCCGGCTGCTGCTGTGGTGTCAGAAGCAGACCCAGGGCTACAGGGGAGTAGATGTGAGCGACCTTACGACCTCCTGGAGGAGCGGCCTGGCCCTGTGCGCCCTCATTCACCGCCAGCGGCCGGACCTCATGTGAGCGAGACATAACACACAAACGGGCTATCATTCGGCCCCATGATCACACCCTCGTACGGTTTGACAAACGCACCATTATTTGGCGGCTCTTTGATGTCACACATGTGGCGGTGCCTCCTTCCCTAAACCATCAAAACAAGTTGTTTGCCCGTACTAAAGAACAATAGCTTCCATATTTCAACTTTACTTTCCCTGCAGCTTAGTGAAAGTAGTTCAGTTCACTTCAATAAGGTGATTATTTTAAAAGGAACCAATACGGAAGTGAAATATTTAATAGACAAAAAAAAAGGGAGAGGTTACATTTATAATTTACATCCGCAATTACATTATAATTTTCACACATTGTGTCAAAAATGTTGCTGTTTTTAAAGGATGTGAAAGAAAATGTGTCGGTGAGATGTTATTTGTCATAAATCAGCTTGTCCGGTCATCACACTGTGATGATGATTCGATAAATATTATGCATCACTAAGGATACAGATTGCATGAAACGCAGGATCTCAGTGCAATGGAATGGCACCCAGACCTGATAAGAATTTTTTATTTTTTTTCTCTCTCATTTGATCTGTTCATGGATCTCACTTCCGTGGTTTCTTCTTGATCTCTCCAGTGATTTTGACTCTCTGAACGAGGCAGACTGCGCTAAAAACAACCAGTTGGCGTTTGACGTGGCAGAGCGGGAGTTTGGCATCCAGCCGGTAACCACTGGAAAGGAAATGAATGCTGAACGAGGGCCAGACAAGCTCATTATGGTGCTCTACCTCTCTAAATTTTACGAGATGTTCCGCAACTCACCTCAATCCGTTACAGGTACCTCAATACAAACCCAAATGAAGTCTGAAAGTCTAGTATAATTATGAAATCTGTAATGTGTCGTGAATGTACTTATGTGCCTTCGAATAATCCTGGATTAGTAAACTTTATTTGAGCAGCTTGTCCATCCCTGGACATTTGTCGTAAGACTTACAGTATATAGATTAAATGCTGTGTTAGGCAACCATCATGTTTTCATACCGTGGTCTGGATAGTGCTGCATGACTCTGAGTAAGGCATGCAGATGTAGCTCACAGATTATGAGGCTGTGTGTCATTGCTGATAGTGTGCATCTGCCATGCATGTGTTTGCTTGCTTTGTGCGCTCTCCAACTTACCAGGAAAAAAAATTGTTACATTACCTTTAAAAAGCACTTAAGCTGCAGCATCATTTTATAATGGTTCAGGGTACTTATTAATATTATTTATTAATATTATTTAATGTGGAGAATGTAATATTTTGCTGTTGGCGACGTGTTTATTTATTTATTTTTTGGTGCATGCAAATCAAAACTTGTGTGTATGTATATAGTTTTCCACATTCACACATGTTGACAGGTTATATCAAAGATACATTGTCCTGCTAAAACAGTGCAGCACTTCCTGTTGATTTGCATTAACATACAGCAGAGTATGTTACTAAACCAGAGTTGTGTGTTGTGTTTGCAGGTGTACCCAAAGAGACCGATGCAAATAATGAAGAATATTCATCAAAGACCACAAACTCGTTTTACAATTCACTAAATCACGCTCTGCCTCGAAAGAGAATCCCAAAGGTAGCACTTTTCACTTAATTAACGTAAACTTAGCCAACATCTAAACCTCATAAAGTGTAAACCACTACCCCTTCTTTATCTCAAGGTTGATAAAAAGTTGGAAGACAATGACAACAAAAAGAGGAAGAAGGCTATTAGTCATCTGGAGGAGGTACTTTATCTTGTCCCATATATCTTCTTTCTAAACACCCAGAGTTTATTGATTTGCTTATGCCAATTGGTCTGTCCAATCAGAGTGCGCCCCCTGTAGGCGAGAGAGAGGAGCAGAAGGAAAATAAGGTCCGCTCAATGGCAACTCAGCTGCTGGCCAGGTTTGAGGAGAATGCGCCAAGCTGTGGTGTGCGCAGACAGGTACGGCTCTGCTCCATCGTTTCACTTTTAAATCAGCCAATGTCCATCAGGAGGTATTACTTCATCTGTGATCTCAAATATTTCCTTACTAGCTGCTAAAATGATGACATGAAGTATATTGAGCCTGTTTGTGCACTGTAGCTGGCAGTAGACTTTAAACTGCTCATGTGGCACTGATACTCAGGAGTCAGTAGGATCTCTGATCTAATCCGTGCCTGTAATCCCGGATGAATACCTGTCTTTGTGCAGTGAAAGTACATCCTCTGCTGCATCAGATGCAGGATATTTTGATTTGGATGCATGACGGTGCATTTCAAAAAATGACTTTTGTCTGTCACGGGAGAAAGTGTCAGACTAATGCTGGAAGGGGGTTGGTAGAAAACTTAATTGTAACTTTAAACACATAATTGTAGAATTCAGGTATAAATCACCATGTATTAAGTTTCAATCTTACCTGAATATCACTTGTATATTTATATTTTCTTATAAGGCATTTTTGTAGAAGTTGCTTAAATATCTTAATTTAACTAATTCCTAATCCTGGCTTAAGCTAAACCCTGTTTGTGAAACCGGGCCAAAATGTTTTACTAGTCAACTTTAAAATACTAAAGATTAGCTTAAAGCTAACCACAAGAACGAGTCCGCAAAAACTATTAAAATTATTTAATTAGGGCTGTCAGTCAATCTATTTACACAATGTGTCGATTAATTGATTGAATGAATCGCTAAATAAATTTGATTGAAAATACCCACACAAAATTATTTAAAGCAATTTTTTTGTTAAATGAGAAAGTATCAAGTGGACAATACAAATAAGAAATATTTTTATTTCATTAAACATAAATTTCCGAGTGCCTAAAAGATAAAGACTACAAAAGCCTTACATAAGCTATTGAATATAAAAGAAGATCATTTGAGAAACATCTCAGTAATTTTTGAAAGTCACTAGTAACCAAGTGCCAGTGCCTTGCGTTAAAATATTTTATTTAAAATATTTTAATATTTTTTCATAGCTAATAAATTAAAATTTTAATATTTGTCTAAATAAATTCAAAATACAAAATTACAATTTAACTTTTATAAAATTGCATGTAAAATTAAATATATATTTAATAATTTGATTATCCTTAGTAAATTCAGAATAAAGCACACAGACAAAAATGATGCTACAAGTAAATGTAGACGTCACAATTCTAATATATTTATTTATATATGTTAAAACATTTGAAAAAAAAACATTTAAAAAACAGAAAATTAAAAACGATTAAAATGTTTTGCTAGTCAATTTCAGAAAACTAAAATTAAAAACAATAGCAAAAAAACAATAGCATTTCAGTAAATATTATTTACAGAAAAAGTTGAATTCAGAAGAATGATTGTTTTGTCTCGTTGTAATCCTTAATGAAGTGTAATTGTGATTTTTTTTTTTCAGTCAACCTGCTGTTCTCTGCAGCTGGCTTTCCTTTTTTGAGATTAGCAGTGGTCATTAAATGGTCTGGCTGCTCAATTATCAATTAAAGGATGTAGGTCGCTCAAGGAGTGTTAATACTTCATAACTGACTATGAACAGCTATTGAACTTTCTGTGCAGTCACAGTCGAGCTGTTGATCTTAAGCCAATCTGTGGTCTTAAGCATTTAATGCTGTTTCATTGACTTGTTCTGCTCTCGCATTTACTTTCCCTTTTCTGTGGCTTTTTTAGCTTCCTTCTGATTGTCTTTTCCTTTCTGTCCTGTTTCTTTCTGCGTCTTCTGTCTCTTTCTATCTCTCCGGGCTCAATGTTACCAAAACTAGTCTGAATCTGAGGCTGACGAACCCGTATCTCTAGACATGACAGAAAACCCACGCTTCGCCAAACCTAAGAGCCAACCCGCACCCCCTCCACCCAAACCTAAATGGCAGGTATGCTCCTCCAGTGGAAAGATCACCCATAATCCCATCCAGCGGTGTATTGATTGATTCCATTATGTGTCCACTGCTAACGTGACGCGCATCCACGACCCAATGTGATTCACACGAGGAGACCATGTCACTGGATCAACATTCCAACATCGCTCCTAGAATAACATTCCTATCCATCAATCCTTCTGTATGTGTTTTCTGCATTCAGTCATACATTGATCCAGTTACAACAGTGCAGAAACACAACACAATTTTAAAAAATAAATACATAAAACATTTGTTTAATCAAATCAAATTCAAACACTTAAATCAATGTCATAACATTTAAATATGAACTGGAAAATGGATTTTGTCTTGCGATTTGCTAAGAAATCATATTTAAAGTTTTTTTTATATATATATATATATATAATTAAAAAATGTGAATAATATAATAATATCTATAGATTTGTATTTTTTTTATCATTTTATTTTTCTACTCTTTTCTACTCTTTAACTCTTTAATTGAAACTCAGTAAAACATTTTAAAATAACTTAATTATTTTTCATAAATAAAAAAGAAAAACTTACAATAAATGTAGACACCAGTTATAAATAAAAGTGTGGATGAATACTTATCTTTAGATGTGCAAAAGATCCTATTTAACTGTGATTAAATTAGCAGAGAATAATATAGTAAAAATTTACTTTTTTTTTTTTTTTTCTAAAGAAATTCACAACTCTTTAATTGAAACTCAATAAATGTAATAAAATAATAAAATAAAACAATTATTTGTAATAAAACAGTTAAAAGATTTTAATAAAATGATTAAAAGTGAAGATGGATATTTATCCTTAGGTTGTGCAAAAGATCTTATTTATCAGAGTAATTCAATTAGTGGTGTTTTTTAAATTTTTTTATTCATTGTACGTTAGATTACACTATATGAAAATAGACAAGATTGCTATTAAAATATCCTGTATCTACCAAAATGATTAAAAAAAAAAGAGAGAAAAGAAAATCTGTTGATAACCAATATGGTACCAATAATATATAATTTATCACTTTTGATTGAATCTGGCTTCAGCTTTGACAAATTGTCATCTGTGTCCTTTCAGCCTTCTCCTTATCTAAGACTGCTGGAATCACACACTCAGAATGAGACCCATCTCTATGAGCACCATATAGAAATCCAGTCCAGTCACGCTCACACTGAAATCCAGTCCAACACTCTCCAGCTCACTGAAATTCCCTCGAGTTATCATGTCAGCGAGTCCGGTCCCAGATCTCCTCACATTCCCTTCAAAGTGCTCCAGCCGGCAGATGCCTCGGATACACCCCCGTCCTTCACCCCAGCCCTGGGAGGCATGCTGCAGTGCCTACAGAAGCTGGAGGAGGAAGTCAGCCAGGTGAATGGTGTGAGGCTGCTTCAGTCCAGACCCGTTACTTTTCCAAGACAAGTCGTGGTTTTAATTCCTTCCTTTTTTGTGATGCTTTCTGTCTCTTTTTGCTATGAAATGCTTTGCAGAGAAAAGTGCAGGCTGAAATTTTTAGACAGTACAACAAAAAGAGCATTAAAGAGCGAGCTCAGCAACTGAGCTGTCTGTTCACTGGCAAACCGCCTCAGCCTCAGGTGAATAGCAACTTATGGTTGGTGTCAGTAACACTAAAGCATGATGCTCACGAAACCTGAGTGTGTTTTAACTTTAGCCTGTTTTGGTTTTGACTGAAAAAAGCTTTAATATCCATGATATTTTTTCTTGGACTCTTTCTGCTCAGTTTGTTTGTCCTCGTTTGACCTCACGAGGGATTTTCCCTTGAAAGGATTTCAGTGGAGCAATAGCTTTAATGTGCCGGCATCCGGTGGTCTCTCTCTTTCTCCATCCTTTATTTACAGTGACCTTTTCTTTTTCATCCTGACTTATATAATTATTGAAGACAACAACTGAGGCAGAAGAAACAGAACAGTTTGTTTGGTCAGCACGCTTTCATTTCAGCAGAACTAATCAGGAATGCATAAAATAGTCATGTTGCGCTTGGCCAGTTTGCTGAGTGCTGTCCTCTCTCTGTTCCCTCTTTCTTTCCCTTTTTATTTTCTCCCATAGAGAAATATTAAATTAAAATATTATTAAAACACTAATATTGTTATTAATTGTATTATGTTTAGTAGTGGTACTAATTTAATTTCTTTTTATCATTATTTAATATATAAAACTGTATTAATATTTCAATATCGGTTCCACTCACAATAATATGCATTTAAATAAATTCAAAACATTAATATATTTTTTTTTTTACATTTTTATAACATATTTTTAAAAATTATTTACTACTTAATACTACTTGAATATTATTAAAATACTAATATTTCTATAACTGTATAATGTGTATAATTAGTGGTACTAGTTTTATTTTATTTTTTTATTATAACAGTTCTTAATATAAAACTGTATTAATATTTCAATATTAGCTCCACTCACAATAATAACTCATACATTCAAATGTTATAAAATTCGATACATTTTACATTTTTATTTTTTTGTAACATAATCAACATAATTCATATATATATATATATATATATATATATAAAAAAAATTTATATTTACATAATTTGTAATCAAATATTTAACTATTTATATTTTCTTTTTTTTCTATTAAATATTAAGACACTAATAAATGTATTTGTATTATTGTATTTATAATAACATTTATAATAATTTAATTTCCGATATTATAACTGTAGTAGTTATTTCATTTTTGCTTGTAATTAAATATTACATATTTTATTAATTATATTAATTTAAAAAATTTATTTGAAAATGTATATATTTTAGTATCAATAATACAAATTATAAAATTTTTACTCAATAATACAA
The DNA here is from genome assembly GCA_032359395.1 of Enteromius anoplus. Classification (NCBI taxonomy): domain Eukaryota; kingdom Metazoa; phylum Chordata; class Actinopteri; order Cypriniformes; family Cyprinidae; genus Enteromius; species Enteromius anoplus. The sequence goes on from JAUMHG010000079.1 coordinate 6,917,173, forward strand.
TTTAGAACTATTGCTAAGTTATATTAAAGTAATACTATAGTACTATTTTATTCATTAATTATAACAATATTTCAAATAATGCTGTATTTTACTATTAAAAATAATAATAATCATAATAATTCATTTATTAGTAGCAATGGTCATTTATTATTTCTGTAATTATTATTTTAAATCTGTCTTCGCATCATGTTGTTGTCATCTTACAATGTTCAGTTTCTCTATAATATTTGCTTTTCTTTAATTAAATATTTCTTCTTTTTTTCTTTACATCTTCCTGCTCTCCTCTCCCAGGCAGATGAAAGCTCTGCTGCTGTTTCCTCCTCTCCTTCTAAATCCTTCTCATTTCACGCTATCCCAGAATCCTCTGCTCTTTCCTGTCGTCTGTCTCCTGTTCCTTCAGTCCAACACCAGCAGGTAAAACATTGTGATTTATATTAATAATTAGAGCAGGCTCTCTTGTTTCAGACTGAACTTTATCAGCACAGACTGTGGTTTGAATCACATTACAGAATATATTAGAATCTGTGAGCGATTCATATTAAAAGGCATTTTCTCATTGGTTGTAGTGCAGTGAAGATTCAGAAACACAGCTGAAGCACGATAAACACACAGATCACTCTGAAATCAGACGTGTAGAGGTCCTTGACCCCTCCGTACAGGTATTCAAGTTGCTAATAAACAGAACAAAATAATAAACTGCCCTTAACCTTGCATGTCATGAACACTTTGATGTTTGGGCATTGATAAAGCAGTTCTGGTTTCCCTCCATGTACAATTCAGAAAATGAATTGGTTTCTAACCAGGGCCGGTGTAAAAACTGTCACGCATTTTTTGCACGATTAACTTTATGAAATGAGTATGCCGTTTTGTTTATGAAGGGGCATCACATTTGTTGCACACTAGAGTCATGAAAGAACACAATTGTTGTTTTAATCGTAGTTTGCTGAGAGATAACAACACCCTTTAATATATATCGCTTTTTTAAAGTAAAAGTGATCATATTTCTATAGTATTCCTTATATATATATATATATAGATAGATAGATAGATAGATAGATAGATAGATAGATAGATAGATAGATAGATAGAAATCTGTTTAATGGGGGTAAAAAAAAATGACATTTGTTTACATTTTCATTTACATTAGTCTTTTCTCTTTCACACTTTCATATCTGTATCACACTCCATTATGGTTTGAATATCTACCACATTTCTTCTTCTTTCTGTTCTCCTTTCCTCTCATTTTCTTCACTGCTGATTGTCAGAGAACTGTGGGAAAGGTTTCTTCTGCTATTGGTGTTAAAGCAGCAACTCTGGCCATCTTATACGAGACCGATCACAGACCTAACAACCCCTTCACCCTTTCACTGGTAAGCAGCTTCTGTCTTGGGACAAGATGATGTTTAGGAGATTAGGTTGTTTCTTGAAGCTACAGTAGCCTCTGAAGTCTTAAGAGGAGCCCTGATGTTCTCTCTTTATTTTCCCAACAAAGATTTAGTCTGTATTACAAGTCATACAGCCTCAGGATGTAGGCAGATGTCATGAGGTGTTCTTGTTGTTTTCTTCAAATCTTGTGATCTGTAGAGAGTGGAAAATAGCATAAACTTTTGCTGACGGCCACAACTTTGCGACATTTTCTGTAGTTAAGAGAGTCTTTGTCCACAGATAGAGGCCAGAAGAAGAGCAGAATCTGGGGCGGTAATATATTCTTGTATCTGGCTAATCAAAGCACAAGTTTTTGACCTATTTTCCAGGACAATGCTTCATGCTTTGGCTTAAGCATTGATTCACTGGTTTATTATTGTGCCCTTTTCATATTGTGTGATTTCAATGACCTGCTAACTTAAACTGTCTTCACTGTAGTTCTTAGCTGGTTTTGCCTTAATTTTCTCACTAAAATAGCTGATCAATATGCTAGTACTGTAATATAGCAAAATACTTCAGCATGCCATATGACCTTCAAAACAAAACACACACACACACACACACACACACACACACACACAAAAAACATATATATATATATATATATATATATATATATATATATATAAACATATAATT
>JAUMHG010000079.1:6924979-6953697 GCA_032359395.1 Enteromius anoplus
CCCCACACTTTTTTTTCTGCCCCTCTCACTTTTAACTTCACATCCATGTTTTAAAAGCATTGGAACTGCAACAAAACATTTTTAATAAATACATTTTTAGAACATACATCAGACCCATTTTAAATTGCCTGAATTTCTTCATAGTCAAACTTAATTTGGTTCTTTTGGGTCTTTTCTATCCTGTCCTTTTATCTGCTTATTGTACTTATTGGACTCCTGTTTTGAACTCAAATAATACAGAATAATCATTTCAATTCTTAATGATAATTTATTTATTATCAGTGCTCTCAAACGATTTATTGTGATTAATTGCATCCAAAATAAAAGCTTATATATATACATAAGTACAAACGCAAACATTTATATGTATATATGTGTATATATGTATGTACTGTATATGTGTGTGTGTGTGTGTGTATATATATATATACATACAAATATATATATATGTGTATATATATATACACAAATACAAACACATACATGTAGATTTACGAATATATAATATATATATATAATATGGGTTCTCACTCCTCAGTTAAGATATAGCCTTTTCACACCCCAAAGTGAGGGTTAAATTTAATTTCTTCATATCCATATTTCGTTGAATTAATTTTGCTACTTTGTGTAGGCAAATTCTAAAAATGAAAATTCACAAATAATTTTGTGTGTGAACTACAGGGTTAAAAATTAATGGGGAAAAATGTCTTTAACTCATTTGATGCACAAAAAAGCAGTACTGGCTGCAGTATTGAGCAAATACATGAATGACTATCATAGAGTATGCTGAAGGGAAAGAGCTAAATGGTGAGGGAAAGAGACTTTAGAAAAACACAAATCAAAACAGACATTCATATGGAGAATGTCTCAAGGTTATAATGTCTGTTTAACATGAATAAAGAAATGAGAAATTAGTTAATATGTAGCCAAGTGTTCAGACATACTGTCATGGTATGAAAGCTTTCAATAACCTTATACTGTCATTCAAACTGGAATTCAGCTTTTACAAACCATTTAATTCAAGTGATCAACTAAAGACCATGAAGCTTTTTACATGTTATAAATTAGTTAAAGTTCCTTTTCAGGGATATGCGTAACAATAATAATGTAAATTAATAAATGAAACAAGTTATAGCCTAATTATTATTATTTGTCGTTGTGCTGGTGAAATAAAGACATTAAGGTACAGTATGTGATAACTTCTGAAGATAGAGAGCATGATAGCACGGCCTGGTTTATAAATTCAGTCTGTCGTGTGTGTGCGTGGACCCCGCAGGAGCCGAATCAGACTCCAGACCTCAGAATGACCGGAAGGGTTTGTTGAAGCCCAGTGCTCCAGCTGCGAGTGCAGAGGTGCAGGCCCTCTCAGACTCAACGGAGGTCATAAACATGAGGTCTGTTCATAATATTCACTTTAAATGTTAATGTCTAAAGGTCCGTTTCAACCAAGCACGATAAATAAGCTAACAATAGAGATATAGTTCTAAAAACCGTTCTCAATGAAGAATAACATACTAATACACACATCGCAGCTATAACAATGAACGAAGTTGGAATCACTTTTAGAAATACAAACATTGACAACCAATCAGAATCCATCCTGCTATCACGAGCTCGAGAATTTAAAGCGACAGGCGCGAATGCGCTTAGTCCCATTCACACCAAGAAGGATCACTTTAAAGATTACGATATTGGCGTCCACACCAGCGAACAATATAGTCTGTAAGCGCACGCTCGAACAATAAAAGCCTGTTCATACAAAGAACCATGACTATAAAGAAAACCACGTTAGCGTCCACATTAGCGAATGATAGCGTCTTTATCTTCGCGCATGTGCGTTTGCCGCTTTAAATTTTCGAGCTCGTGACCGTTGCATGGATCCTGATTGGCTGTTAATGTTTGTATTCCAACGATATTGTTTATCTGTGACTTTATCGTTATAGTTGTGGTGAGGACCCTGCTGTTCTTTAATAACAAGAACGATTTTTATAACTGTATCTTTATTGTTATCTTGAACGGACCTGAATTTACAATTTACCAACATTTTAGACTCCACAAGTGTTATTGGGCATTATAAGAGAAAGAGTGTTTTTCAAACATTATTATCTAGAGTTCAACTTTTTCAAACTTTTAATAATTAATAATAATTGTAGTTTTATTACTGTACTGTTTTAATAAATATTTTAAAATAAATAATTACAATTAATTAATTAATACAATTTTTTTTGTGTGCATATTTTGGAGCAGTGAAGTCAACGATTCATCTAAAAAGCCAGATCCTGCAGATCCTGCGCCTCCGTGTCCTGATTCTCCACTACAGAAAGGTCAGTCAAAACCTTTCCTCATAGTTAAACAATGCACAGCATCTCATATGTTTGTCTTTTAGAATAGACCCAAAATGTATTTGGACACTTTTCAGGTCACATATTAAACGTACGGCACATCTTTTTTTATACAAGGATGACTTAAATGTCAAAAAATGACACTTTTGCACTATTAATTAATATAAATGGATTGATTTGTAGTTCATCTCTGAGTTTCCTGCTGTTTTTTTAATAAGGTTAAGGAGTGGCACTCCTAGTCAGACTTTCCCGTTGACTGTGTATTATTTTTGGCCCATGGAGATGTGTCTTGCAGCGTGCTGAACATTTTGTTCGGTCAGACGTGTAGCTTGTTAGACAACAGCTGTTGGATTTGTTTGCTTAGCTTGTCTTTATTGGCTGTTAGCTGAAAACGCATTCCAAGGTGAAATAATAAATATACACTGAAACACATTGCATTATGTATATTCAAATAAACGGCTCTTAAATAATCAATGTCACTTTAAGCGCTCACTCTGATTTCCTCTTTTCAGCAGTAAAACGCTCCACGGCCAAAGGTGAAATTACCAACAAAAACAACCTCTGGAGAAAGAAAATCCGATCCAGTAAGTATCGTTCACTCTCCTTCGAGCAGAACCAACAATATGGCAACCTTCAAAAACACAGCAGAAGTGTTTTTCTTTAACATTGAGTCTGTGTAGTCAGATCTTAATTCTGAGTTGAGTTTCTGTGCATGACTTATTTATCTGCTCAAGGTTATAATAAAGAAAGAGTTCAAAATAATGAGTCTCTCCCACTCTGTGTCTTGAGTGACCACGCTGAACGATTCAGCCTTGCTTATTGTAGTGCCTGTGATGTCAGTTGCCACACGTAACTAATCTGAATTCATTTGTTAATCTTGACTGGATTAATATCTAGCGTCATACATGATCTATTTATAAAAGCTACTGCAGCTTTTGGTCGCCTGAGCACATGTGCTTTATTATTAGAGCCCAGTTTCCCGGCATTTTGCAGTGAAAGCAAATTTTCCAAAGGCTGTACATTAAAATACAGAGGCAAAATACCATGTGTCGTTTGTTGGATGCTGGTCATGTCCTCTCTCTCACCAGAGGGCGCTGCTGGTCTGTTTCACAGATATTGTTTGAGATCATACAAAAACAAGTAGTACAGGCAAACATTTCAATCTTTTCAGCAAATTTGAATTATGTTACCTATAGTTAATTTCAGCTCCTTAATGTAGTTAAAAACACAATTTAGCCATCATTTACCTTGATAGATCAGAGCTTGGCCAATATTAAAAGGACCCTGCGCTAGAAAACCAGTCAATAAAAATGTCTTTGAAATTAAGATACATAAGCTGTATAAATAAGCTTTCCATTGATGTATGCTTTGTTAGGTTAGGATAGGTTGCAAAAAAACAATCCAAATACTGAGAAAATTACCTTTAAATTTGTCCAAATGAAGTCCTTGGCAATGCATATTACTAATCAAAAATTAAGTTTTGATATATGCCTATTTAAGATAATTACAAAATATCTTCACGGAACATGATCTTTACTTAATATCCTAATTATTTTTGTTCTCCAGGGTCACATATTAATTTCAAATGAAAAACTAACCAAACTGAATTTCATTATTTTATTTTATTTTATAATTAAAAAATTCTCAACAAGGAGATTGTCATATTATTATTATTATTATTATTATTATTATGTGATTTAACGCCACAATCATAAATAAATTTAGCAGTGAAAAAATATATACCGATATTTTAAAGCTAGGTAGCCATATCTCAACATGGAGAAAGTGATTATTATTATTACTATATGTTCATTCATGTAATTATTTATTTTTATTTTATTTTATTTTTTTATTTTATTTTATTATTGCAATTTTTTATTCTATGATCACTTATCAAAGCCTTTTGTGGCATCATTTCCTCACACAGCTCTGCCCCTCGTCCTGATCAAGAAATTTCACCGTGGAAAACCAGACGATAAAACTGCCCTTGCCGAGGAAGATGGAGACTCAGACTTTGAGGAGATTCATGAATCTGTAAATTGATTTACATTCACTCTTGTTGTCTATCATTCTGTGTAACATCCTTTTCTAATCCCAAATGATCAGTTATTGTCTCCAGCTGTTCTACAAGTGCTACTTAGGGTATTTCAGGCTCCAAATGATCAAACAAAGCATTTAATTTGTTAATTCTGTAAACAATTCTTCAATCAAAGTATCCCATGAGCTGTTAAAAATCTTGTCTTTTCTCAAACAGCTGTCCTCAACAAAGACTGCAACTTCGACTACAGATTCTGACTGCCCCCTAATGGAGAACAAGAAGTCAACACCCTTGGAAGAGATCCCAAAAATCCCTCTATATCGCTCACATTTGCTTCCCGAATCCCCAAAGCCCAGCACTTCCTCTCCAGAGCCCGTCATCACAGCCGATCCCTCAGAAGCCAACTCCCTCAGCCCCAAGAAGAAGCTCACGCTGTCTTTATCTGAAAAGGAGAAGCTGCTCAGCTGGGACTTAGGCGCTTCTGGAAAGCCCTCGACTTCTGGAGAACAACAACCAGAACCAGAAGCTCCATCAAAACCAAGCCGTCCTCAACCTGAGCCCACTCCTCCGCTCCTCGGCTTCCAGCAGTGGGCTAACAGTCTCCGGAAGTCCTTCTCCACCAGCAAAGGAAGCAACCCTGTGGTCCTCAGGAGAAACAGACCTCTGAAAGCCAGGCCGTTGTCTGAGGGCTCTTTCAACCTCAGTGGCTTGTTTGGCAGCAGCATTCAGAGCAACCAGGATGAGGAACACAGCAAAACATCTACCAATGATAGTCAATCCAGGGTGAGGACAGGAAGTGAGCTCACCACACTACTGGAGCAGGTGGCTCTCAGCTCCAAGACCCACAAGGGCACAAAAGATGACATGGCCTCCTTACCACGCAGAAAACTCAATTTCTTCTCCTCTCTGCGCATTAAGAGGAACGAAGGAGCAGATCAGAGAAACGCAGACAATCAAAAGGACATCTTGACCATTCTTTCCAGGTTCAGAAGCAAAGGTAATTGCAGGTTTTTCTCTAATATTATAATATCCTGCTGTCTTTTATTACAATGCCTGTAAGCAATATTAAGGTAACACACGCAACTTTAATCTTGTGCAGAATCAAACATCTCTAGAGACCAAAGTAGAGAGAAAAGCATCATATAAAAACCACATTGTTTGCAGTACAATGTTTTGATGGCACAGTGATACAGTTTAATAAATGTCATCTCATATAATGGATCAGTTCTAATGAGCTGCCTCATGTATATTTACATAATCAGCACAACACTTCGATATTTACAATAAACCTCTTTACTTGGCACTGTTACTGTATTTTTATTCTGCTATCAGTGCTATATATATATATATATATATATATATATATTGGTCCATGTTTTAAATTATTTAAATTTATTTCTTTTTTAATCTTTATCCACCGATATTGTTTATTTACTTTAGGGCGTGACATGTGGGCAGGAATTTGTGCTTTGCATTTAACCCATCCAAGTGCACACACACAGCAGTGAGAAGTGTTTAACCATGCACACACACACACACACACACACACACACACACTCGGAGCAGAGAAAGTGGAGAGAGTGCTGGTTGTTCAGTAACCCCACCCGCAATCCCTGCCGGACCTGGGACTCGAACCCGCGGCCTAACTCCATATCTATTAGGCCACGACTATTCTTTATGTAAATCCTTCACCTAAAATAATATTGTAATTTTATTATTATTATATTTATATTTATTTACTGTATTTTAAAATCCCATTTTTTTAAACGTGCCTATGTCTCTCAGCTGTATTTATTTATTTACTTGCGTGCTTGTTTTGATACTAACTCATAAATCCATAAATAATGAAATATGCCTTAAATAAATCAATAAATAATAATGTAAATTTTTTACATTTATTTTATTGACTTCCTATTTTGGGTGTTTATTTTTTGGTATTTACAGATACATTCCTTTAATGATATAGATTTTTTTTATTTTGAGTGATGCATTATTGTTGTGGGCTTGTATCCACAGAGCAACAACAACATGAGTCCAACTCATCTAGCGAAGAGGAACAGGAACCAGACGCACAAAGGGTAAAAGATCCCCCGCTTTCCTTAACAAAACACAACTAATGCTATTCCAACAATCTTCTACACATTCAAACATAAAACCCTAATTTGAACTGTCACTTTTTTGTTTATGTACGTACTCTGAAGACTCACAGTGTCAGCTCACAGAAGAAAACAGCCGTCCAACAAACCAAGAGAGATGAGCTTAAAAGACTTCACCGGGCTCAGGTAAGACAAATGAGCTGCAAATGGCTATAATTTATTTTTTAAATGTCATTCATAGCATTTTGAGGAAACAAATTTTCTGCAAACTATATCTACTTTAGAAATGTTCATACGAATTTCATATATTCCAGTTATTCAAGGTATATTGTAATTGGCAGGTAATCCAAAGACAGCTGGAGGAAGTTGAAGAGAAGCAGAGAGCTCTGGAGGAAAAAGGTGTGGCTCTGGAGAAGATCCTCCGAGGAGAAACTGGTACGGCACATTTTAACACAGTCACACGTTATTACGTCTGGAAATATATTATTTAAAGTGCCTCATTATCAGTCCTATTGTCCTTACATGTCTCCCATCTCCACCCACTCGCTCTGAGATGGTGATATGATTATTTAAAGGAGTGTTATGACACTTACAACTTTTATGTCAGTTGCTGACAGCTATGTGAATGAAGTGCACAATGCCGCTGCCCTATCAAGCGTGCAAACTTGCTTTTGGGAATGAAATTTCGCAAACCTTATTTCCACCAACTTGTTTTTGAATTCATTATTATTTCATTATATAATATATTGTTGTTTTTTTACCCTGTTTATTTCAAGCCTCACAGGGAGTGACTTGACAGGGCGTCTCTGTTGACTTCCTGTTATATTTCTTAGATTGATCTTGCTCACCCTCACGTAGTTTCAAACCTCTATGAATTTCTTTGTTCTGCTCAAAAGCTTTCTTTAAAATATCTTCCGTTGTTTAAGACAGAACAAAGACATTCATACAGGTTTGAAACTACTTGAGGGTGAGCAAATGATGACAAAATTTTCATTTTGGGGTGAACTACTCCTTTAAAATGTGAGTGTGTGTGCGTGCAAGCTTGTAATACCTAATTGTCTTTTTTGAATTGTATATGTGTTGTATTTAATTTTGTATTTTAATATTTAATTTATTTTTATATCACTTTTTAGAATTATAAATTTTTTTATTTAAGTCATTTATTTATTTTATATTATTTATTTTTTCTGTTTTGTGGAATATGTGTTGTCAATGTATTGTGATTGTCCGTAGAAAGATTTTGAGCCACTTCAGGACTTGAATACCACATCAGGACTAACCCCTGGATCCATATGACATGTACACAAAGACAACCTGCAAATACTGCTGTCTTATTGTTTGACTTTTTTTTTTTTTTAGGGGGAAATTAGAGATTCAAATAATAGTGATTTGCATTCGAACTAAATGGCCATTTAGAGTCAAAATTATGTTGAAATGACTGCAGAGGTAATGGGTTCTGTAAATAGACAGAGAAAGGGAAAAGTGCCTCCGAAATGAGCTGAAAATGTGATGTTTCATTATTTTGGTGAATGTTGATCTACGTGGGGATTATTAAAGGCAACAAGTCTTTCCGAATGAAAAACGCCAAATCGCAGCAGCCTTTTAGCATACTGCATAATGAGTTTGTAATCATATTTTAAAAGCTCTGAGCTCTAATTATAAGGACTGTAAATTGAATTTTAACAACATCTAGAAATTCACTTCTCCTGCTTCCTTAGAAATTCCTCTTTTGACATCCTACAACCAAGACAGGGATTGTTAGGCTTAAGAAACCAAGTGAAATTACAAGGAACTGCAAAGGTGGAACTTTGCTCCTAGATTTATAGTTGAAGGCTGCCATAGGATTAATGCATAAAGCAAGAAAATGCAATGCTTTAAGTGTGTCATGTGACATCTTATTCCTGGCCTTGTTTCGTCAAAGTACCTCTCTCTCTTTCACAATGCTGCAAGGATGCAGGCAGCGTAGAAGACGTTCCTTTTGTGAAGTGGACATCAAGGATACAGTGTGTCTTCTGTCAACAGACTTCGTTGAGGGCAGCAGAATGCTATTAATAAATACATGGGGGCGAATCTTTTGTGACGATGCACTTTGACCTGCCAGAATCCATTGTTTGGCATGTTTACGTGTCTTTGTGTGGATAATTGTATTAAGATGAGGGGCTGTGGGGTGCGCTTTTTTGTTGAATAGCTTCTTTGTTAACTGACATTTGCGGCCTCCAAATGGATAGAGAGTTGGAGCATGTTGTAGACAATGCTTTGAAACTGTCAATGTGGGAGACTCGAGCGCTGTGGCACTATAGGAGACTATTAGCTAAATTATAGTCGTATTTGGCTTTTGTTTGTCTCAGAAGCGTTTAATTATTATAGTCTTAAAATGGTTAGTTTATAGATTTGAACAATTAATGAGCATGCATGAGGTTTCCAAAAAAATTCGAATCTATAGAACTTGCTTCCTGCGGGGACAATCTTCTTCCAAAATAAAAGTTTTTGTTTACATAATATGTGTGTGTACTGTGTATATGATGTATGTATACATTCACAAATAGAGTCTATATTTTGAAAATATTTACATGTATGTATTTCTAATAATATAATTTAAATGATATATAACTCTATTTAATATATAAACACAACATACTTTTCTGTATATACATGCACAAGTTTAATTTTTTATATGTACATAAGAAATATACACAGAACATACACATATATCTGTGTAAAAGTCTTTGGCCACTAGTTTTTTTACCAACAAAAAATGGTTTTAAGTAGGTTATTTCTATCTTTTGCGGTAGTGTGTCATTTGGAAATATCAGTTTACATTTCCAAACATTATTTTTGGATATAATTGTAATAATGCAGTGAGATTATTGTCTGACAACAGCCAGTGCTCCACACAGGGATCTGATCTGATCATCATCCAGTCTGTCTGGAACGACATGAAGTAACAGAACAAACTGAGACAGACTAAATCCAGAAGAACTGGGGCAACGTCTCCAAGATGCTTAAAAAAAAACCTACCTGGAATATTATTTCCAACTGACATGCTACCGCAAAAGATAGAAATAACAAGCTTAAAATAATTTTTTTGTTGGTGAAAATACTATTGGACTTTTGCACAGTACTGTGGGTATATATATATATATATATATATATATATAATTGCATTTAGTTTATATATTTTATTTATTAATATTTTCATGTATTTTTAAAAGTTTACTTTTTTTCAATTTATTTTTTATTGTTAACTGAAAAAGTCATTAAGTAATAGGGGATGGTTTTTTTTTTGTAGCAGTTTCAGAGACTTGGGAAGTAATATTAATTTCTGACACCATCACATGACTGAGTCATATAAGTCATGTTATATATTTCAGTTTTCAGTTAATTCAGTCTGTCATGTCGTGTTCATAGGCGACGACTCCACAGATGAGACCACGCAACTGCAAACCTGGTTCAATCTGGTTCTGGAGAAGAACAAGCTGTCACGATACGAGTCTGAGCTCATGGTCTTGTAAGTACTGTGACTCTTACAGTTTTTAATCAGGGTTTTTATACACGTCTTACACATGCCCCTGTCTCTAGTGCTCAAGAGCTGGAGTTGGAGGACACTCAAAGTCGGCTACAGCATGACCTGAGACGACGAATGGCCACTGAAGGTGGGTTTGTTATGATAAGAACACACAACTGTTTTCTAATTGAATATATTTCTTATTTAAATGTTGTTGTTGTTATTATTAATTATTATTGATGATTAACTATTAATATTAGTTTAGTTGAAAGCGGCAACAAAGACTAAATTGAAAAAAAAAAAAAATTCAGTAGCAAAAACAGTTTTCAACATTGCTAATAAAAATAAAACTTTTATTTTGGACACCCCTAATTAATGGTTTGACAGCACTAATTCAAATAGAAAATTATTATTATAATCCGTTTATTATTATTATTTTTCTTATTATTATTATTCTCTGAAATGAATCACAGTTTTGAGGGCCTAAACCTATTTGAAAAGTCATGAAACTTTGCACACGCATCAGAACAGGTGAAAATGTATATCTTATAAGGGTTTCAGTTACGCCACCTATACACAAAGTGTGCACCTCGAGCCATGTTTCATGTACGTGTATGAAAATCGATAAACACATTTAACACACTAATACCTACAAAAAAGTCTCTTGGAGCAAAATCCATAGTCTGTAATTTTTTATAATCTCAGCAAATTTTGTGTCATTTTTGCCATTTTCAGGCGTCATACTTGAACAAACTCCTCCCAGAAATGGATTCAGATCAAAACCAAATTCGGTCAGTGTAATCTAAAGCCCTTTGCGATGTTAAATTGCAAAGATCTCGAGTTTTCATTGAGTGGTGTGCCCGTGGCGCCTGGCAAATTTCGATGTTTCGCCCTGAAGTTGTTATAACACAGCCATACAATGTCTGACATACCCAAAACTTCACATACTCCTGACCTGAACAGATCTACATGCCCATATTCAGTTATGGTCATGGCAACAGGAAGTGACATGTTTTACTCTGTAACAAACTACTCCTAGATATTTGATGACATCAACATAAAAGTTGGTCAGTCTAATCTAAAGACCTTTCCAAAGGAAAATTGCAAAAGAAGTTTGATGTCTCGCTGTGGGAATAGACGTTGTTTTATCTCAGCCATAAAATGTACCATGTTCAAACTGCATCAAACTTAATATGTTTGATAAAAGTACTGGTCTGAAGACATCTTCATGTCATTTTTCAATTATAGACTTAGCGCCACCAGCTGGCAGCAGGTAGTGTGACTCATATAATTTTACATTGTAGTCCCACAGTAAAATTTAGTATCAAATAAATACAGTCTTGGTTAACAGAACTTCAGACAGCGTGGTTACCTAATCTAAGTCACCATCTTGGATGTACTCAACATTAAATGTAAAAACATGCAGGTCTGTGGACCAACTTTTCAGATCTCCAATCTGATACTGGATTGAATAATTGGTTGTTAGAGTGCTAAAATATTGTAAGTGGTGGCGTATTTACTTGTGAACAGGAATTGATAACTGGTGAGGAAGGTGATAGGTGTCTTCATTTGCAAGTCAATGGTTGGTCCCTCAGCCTCAGGCAAATACAAGTTTATTTTAGTTCTCGATGGTAGTGAAGCTCACTGTGTACCAGAGAGACGCATGCGGCGTTAAGCCTGCGACACAGAGGTGTCATTGTGCCATACCTGATTATGGCGTCATGCAACATGTTATTTAGCCTGATTAAACCTAGTGAAAATGTTATGTGGGTAATATTTTACCTTATTAGTGTCTCTTTGTATTCCCTCCGTATGCAGACTGCGAGAAGAGTGCAAGTGAGCTGGTGGAGGAGCAGAGCCTGCTGGTGGAGATCATGAAGGTGGTGGAGAAGAGAGACAAACTGGTGAGTCTGCTGGAGGAGCAACGGCTGAAGGAGAAAGCCGAGGACAGAGATCTGGAGAGCATGATCCTCTCCAGAGGCTATCAGTTCCACTGGACCTGACCTCCTCACAGCTACTGTAGTGACCTGCGAGAAGAGCGACTTTAGAAAGATCAGCTCCTGCATCTCGAACAAATGCTTGTTTAATCAAACCCAACTGAATGCTGCCTTGTGTGTTCTTGAAAAGAAATAAACCCAAATCCAAACACGTGCCTCTTTATTAACTGAGAATGATGAATGTTAGATTTCAAAACACACGTTTCACAGCCACGGAGGTGAGAGGACTTACTGCAAATGTTATTCACACCGGTGTAATGATATTTCTATAGTTAAAGGTTTTTGCTTGGGCTTGTTTGATTTATCTTCTTGTTTTGTTGAAACCCTTAATGAATGTTAGTTCCGTTCATCAGTAAATATTCCAATAGAGGCCAAAGTTTACTGGCGGTGATAGAGTGTGTCTGTTGAGTGCCTGCTTGTCTCTTAGTCTTGCAGTGAACAAGATATTTTAAATTGCCGCTATTGCTAAAGTAAAACCAAATATCATTGTTTCAAGAATCAAGATGTGCTTATGATGTACAAAGGGCTCTGGTTTTATTTTTGTTTGTTTGTTGCCTTGTTTAATTTATTTAATAAATGTAAAAACAATGAGTGGACTCCAATTATCTCCAGAAAAATGTCTTAAATATGAATTTGAATGTTTAATTTCTGTAAATATATACACAACACTAAACATAAAAAAAATGTTATTTCATAATATTTGATAAGCTTAGTTTTGTATATTATAATATAAATTTAAAATACAGTATATTATGAAACATTGCTTTTTTATTAATGAATTTTAAAATGTTTAGTCTCTAAATGCACGTATACTAACAAATATATTTTTATTTTATTATATCTGAATATGAATAATACACGATGTTTTTTAAGATTTGATATGCATCAAGATGTAAAATATTAACATTTGAAAAGGAAGTTCATTTTTAAGTAAAATACTAAAAAGTATATATAGTAAAAAGCTCGTTTAAGCAAGTCATTTTTATTTAATTTGTTTGCACTGTTTTACAGTCGGCATTTCATATCTCACGGCAGTACTAATAAAATTGGCTTTATTGTCTGATGTTGCCAGCTCACTACAAAAACTTTCTAAACAGTCTCCCTTTGGAAAAGAGGGTGGGATCAAAGGAGAAGGGAAGCTCGTTTTAGAAGGCTGGGCAAATAGCTGGAATTCCGTTTCCGTTCCTGTTCCTGCGAGTTTACTCACTCCCTCAGCGGGGGAAATCGCATATTATTCACACTTTTCTGATCTTGATCGTTTGTTTGCACCGATGGCGTCTTCCCCGCAGAAATCTCCGTCCTCTCCAAAGTCGCCAACTCCAAAGTCTCCGTCCTCCAGAAAGAAAGATGATTCATTTCTGGGGAAACTTGGTGGGACTCTGGTCAGAAGAAAAAAGGCGAAAGAAGGTAGCGAAAGAGTTTATTATGCACGTCTTAAATATAAAACGAACCAGTCGTGACAGTTTTGATCTGAAGTCCTCAAGTTAAAACACTTTCAGAAGTCTGAATAACTCCCTCCTCCAGCTCTATGGGCGCAGGAATACGTTAATGAACAGGGTCAGCATCTCTTTTCCACGTATATACTTTAAAACCCGATAAAAAAAACGATAACGGGTGTTTTTAAAGTAGCGAAAAATACAATGTTTACATTGCAAAGTTTGTGCCGTTTTCTAGCGATGTTCGATTCGCGGACGAATCGTTCATTTGAGTCGGATCTTTTTAATAAATCCATTTACTTAAGTGTTCTAAACGATTCGTTCATGAATCAAAACGAATCGGTTCCCTAACTCAGATAACTCGACTCATTGAATCGAGAACCATCTCTTTCGAACACATCCAGCTTGTAGTGCTTATTTGAGACGAAAATAAAACTAGAAAGGCAAGTAGTTGAAATAATTTTTAAATAAAATATATTTTTTCTCATTATAGGGATAATTTACACTAAATAAGAATTGTGTCATCGTTTACATCATAATAACCCTCAAGCTCGACTTTACCTTACTCAATGACACACTGACGTCAAAAACGTGTCACAACCATGAATAGCTGTTCAGTTAAGATTTTACCTTTCAGTTAAGATATTTTTGTTTGTGTGTGTGTGTGCTTCATTTTGGCAAGTAGCACTTTAAAGTATGCACCCCGGAGACATGATTATACAAATCTTTCACAAGTATTCAACCACACCTAAAAATATCTGAGTCATCAAATCATTCTGACAAAAACCTCTAGACTAACGTTACAGTCTTGAGAAACGCTAATCAGCCGTTTACAGACCTGAAATCACACCTTGGCACATTATAAAGTGTTCTCAAGCGCTGTCTTCAGCTTTGGCAGTGGACTTTTAACCATGTAAGGTATTCGTTCTGGATGAGATTTAAGATTGTACAGGAATGAGAGCCATCTTAGCCTTAAAACAAAAACAGCTGCGGCTCTAGGCTACAATATGCAATAATCCTGACAATTTATAGTGAGCCGCATACTTAACAAATAAAAATATATTAGTCTTGTTGTTGTAGTCTTATCCAGGGTAAGTAAATTAGCAAGTGTGCCTCTGTCCATTACATTGGAGTGTTTCTTCTGGCTTTGCACGATTCCCAGAGTGCACTTCTTCAATGATTGCACGGCATCCATCAGTACTTGCTAAGCTGAATTAGAGGAATAACAGCTGAGCCTTATTGATACTCCTATTCGCCCACACAGGATGAAAACTGTGATCTTGATGGGTAATTGATGTATGATTTGATGAGGAATATTTTGTGGCTTGTACCTTTGAGGCAGTGCATTTGTGTTTATTACTGTCGTTCCACGGTTGGAAATATGACTTACAAGGGTGCAGGCTGGGACGGATTATGGACTGGGCCCTTGTGGTGCAGGGTGCACCTAGCCCAAGAGCATGGGCCCAGGAAGTCTGAAGGTGTTGCTTAGGGGGAAGTGTGAACGTTGTCAGAATGTTTTGTGCAGGGGCCCACGAAAACGTTCCGCCCAAAAAAAAGGGAGGATTTTCTAGTGGGGTTTTAGGTAACCAGATAATTTCTGAAGAAACTCTGGTGTTTGAATTGTTTAACATCCATCCAGCCACCCAAGTACAAGATGCACAAGGTCTTTGTCGTGCCGTTGGATTGTTTGCGCCACGTCAGTGAAAAGAAGCAGCAGGAGAGCAGCTGTGCGTGAGGTCGAGAGGGTGTTGATTAATAGGATATCGTCCTCCATAGGAGGCCTCAGGAATCCAGCACAGGATGTTCGCATCCCCATAATCAGCGCTGTAGACGGTGATGCATGCTGGGCTGCTGTGGGAGCGAGGAGCTGGGTTTGTTCTCCTGGGGATGTTGAGAATGTTGACGCTTTCAATTTCTCAAAAAAAAAAAAGGCTAATAGATATATGCACTTTTTAAATTTCTTCTGAAAATGTGCTGGCGGTTTGCCAGGGAGTTGCCATGTGGTCATCCTTATGTCTGTATTTTGTTACTTGATATTTAATTTAATATTCAAAATGTCTACATTATTATTATTTTTTTATTTACATTTTGAATTCATTATTGACCTCTTTATCGTTTAAAAGTTTGGGGTCAGTACGATTTTTTAAGTAAGTTTTTTATAAATGGTCCAATTCTTGCTATCAACAAACCATTAACTCTGACTTTCACCTCATTTCAAACTCCTAATTTGCTGCTTATTAATAGTTAGTAACGTAGTTAAGTTTAGGTATTTGGTTGAATTAGGGATGTGGAATATTGTCATGCAGAATATGTGATTTATAAGTACTAATAAATAGCCAAATATGTTATTAATAGGGATGCTAATAAGCAACTAGTTAATAGTGAGAATTTGTTGTATGCTTAATTTTTTTATTCTCAACAAGACTCCATTTATTTAATTAAACATGCAGGAAAATGATAATACAGTGAAAACTTTATCATTTTTAGTAATTGTTTTCCATTTTAATTTATTTTGATATATTGTTCATAGTTCGATATTTATTCTAAATAGAAACCAGCACTTTATTTTAATTACCTATTCTAGCTATTAACTAGTTATTTTAGTGTGCATAATACTAGCATATTGGCTGTTAATTGGTGTATATATATAAACCATATATTAATGCCTTATTTGGCACGATTTGGCCATATTTTAGATCCCCCCTAATTCTACACCATACCTAAAACAACTACCTTATATCAGGTTACAGAAGTAAAATGGCTTGTAAATGCTTTTCATATACAGCTCTCATTATAATCTAACAAGGCAAATGAACCACTTGTATAACCGCAATAATATGATGGCAAAAAAAAACAATCTTTTTTGTTTCTTTTATTCAGAAATAATTTGTCATCTCTCATCCAATGTGTCTTGTATCGTATAGTATCTGAGCTGCAGGAGGAGGGGATGAACGCCATTAATCTCCCCCTGAGTCCCACACCTTTTGAGCTTCATCCTGAGGACATCATGCTAGGTAGGTGAACCCGTAGCCTCATTATTCAATTGATGCTCGCTCAGGTTAGTAATATGCCCTTACACCTTCCTCCTTCCTGTCACTTTCTTGTCCTCACAGAGGAAAATGAAGTCCGCACCATGGTGGACCCCAACTCGAAAAATGACCGAAAACTCCAGGAACTCATGAAGGTTTGTGTTTAAATCCAAAAAATCTAAATGTTGTCGTTTATTCATTCACCCCCATATTATTCCAATATCACGCCCATGATTATGCCCATATTAGGTGCTCATCGACTGGATCAACGATGTTCTGGTTGGGGAAAGAATCATCGTGAAGGACCTGGCTGAAGATCTCTATGATGGACAGGTTCTCCAGAAGCTCTTTGGTAAAGCATCTCTGTTTATTTTACAACATGCTTTACTTTGTATTGGTTATATTTAATATCTAAATATCCGAAAGAGCTCTACCTGAACTCCTCAAAATCTTCTCAGATCTCTATCTTCCCCATTTTAATTTGTCCTTGTGTTTCCATCCCGTAGAAAAGCTTGAAGGTGAGAAGCTAAATGTTGCAGAGGTGACTCAATCTGAGATTGCCCAGAAACAAAAGCTGCAGACGGTTCTGGAGAGGATCAATGACGCTCTTAAGGTCTCCACCAGGAGCATCAAGTGGAACGTTGACTGTAGGTCCCTAGAGCTCCAGCATGAGTCATTCAAAAGCTCCTAAATAAGACAAGCCTTATGCACCGTTAAACATGGACCTGTATTGGACAGTGAGTCTTAAAGTGTCCAGTTAGACATGCTGTGGTGCACAAAATGGCAAAGTAACGTCTGTTTTAAACCCTATTGATGGACGTTCCTCATAGCTTAGAGCTTCAAAGACTTGGAAAACACTTAAGGTGATGTAACGCTGTTTTTTTTAGTTGATTTCATTTGCTCCACTTCTGTGGAAGAGACACTAAAGGGATTGCAGGTCTTTTTATTGTGTTTTATGAGGCAGATAGATTTATGCGCTATTGATTTTTGTATCTAATGGAGGTGAGCATTAATCCTGTGTCCTTAAGTTACAATTCACAAAGCTTAAGCTACATCTCAGCTTGTTTCGTGCCAATACTGGTTTTAATTCATGTAACTCAATGTATTTTCTCTCTCTCCCTTTTTTTAATTTTTTTTAATATAAAACCAAATACTAGCGGTTCATGCTAAGAGCATTGTGGCCATCCTTCACCTGCTGGTGGAGCTCTCACAGCACTTCAGAGCCCCCATTCGCCTGCCTGACCATGTGTCTATTCAGGTGGTTGTGGTCCAGGTACGTACCTCTGATTTAGACTGTAATGTTCTCTAAGCTAAAATGTAATCTTTGTTGCTATGATGCTAGAAGTAGATAATATCAGGCGAGTAAGGTTTGCAATTGAAACATTTCGTTAAACTCGTGAGGCAAATTCTCTCATAAATCACACAGAAAGGTTCAATTGTTGTTTTTGACCCACCAATCCCTGTTGAGAAAACTGCATATGGTGGTCAGCTGTGTTTTGAAGTCGGGATGCTGGTCCTTAGCTGTTCATGTGCTGATCCTTAGCTAACTTTTTTACCCCACAGAACACGATTTTTACAAGGAGACCAACATCGAAAATCGATTGGTCTAGATTATCGGGTGGGTTTGTTGTGAAAACCTGGCAACCCTGCTAATAAAACTAGCCTAGGCTGGTTGACTGGTCTTTAAGCAGGTTTTAGATGGTTTTCCAGCCTGGACAACCTGGAAGGGGCCTAAACCTCTCTAAAATCTACCTGCTGACCAGCTTAAACCAGCTAAGACCAAGGTTATAATAGTTATCGAAAACGAATGAAAAACTAAAACTAGAATTGAAAAAGCATTTTCGTTAACTCAAATAAAAATTAAAACTAACTATATGGAATTTCTTTGATTATGAGTCCTAGGGCTGGGCGATTATGAACGATATATTATGCGCATCTCGTCAGTAAAGCCGGTTCTTTGATTAAAATCACCAAAAAATATTTCTCGTTTTCACAGCGCGCACACACACCTCTCTCTTCGTCTGTTCTGTTCAGCGAGCGGCTGAGAAGAGCAGAGCTTTTGGTTTAAATAGATATTATGTTGCTTCTAACTCGATTTTACATGCAAATAGAGCCAAAATCACAGCATAGCCATTGTTTATTTCTTATTTGTATTTGACTTCATCAGACAATGGCTTGATTATAAATCAGGATTTTAATCCAGATTAACATCTTGTAAAATATAGGTAGTTTAGAAGGCCTCATAATGGGGTGCATTTCAGTCACTACTTCATATTTATTCAGACAACAGAAACCATTAAATATATCAGTGAACAGTTATATTATAGTTTTTATTATACAATACTTTTTCTGGTGATTTTGATTCATGCACCTGACAAATGTCCTAATTTACAAAAGAAAAATAAATTAATAAATAAATAAAACATAAACTAAGACTGTAACTAAAAAAAAACTAAACTAAAACTAGCAAATCTGCCTCTAAAAACAAATTAAAACTAACTGAATTTGAAAACAAAAAGCCAAAACAAAATTAAAACTAAAAATAATGAAAAATCCAAAACTATTATAACCTTGGCTAAGACCAGGCTGGTTGACCAGCTAAAACCAGCCAACCAACTGATATTGATGCCATCTATGTTTTGTCTTTTTTCTTAATTTCTTTTCATTTAATTTCGGCTTAACTTTGTCACTGAATTAGTACTAATGGTAATTTTGAAGTAAATGTAAAAAGGCCCTCGATTAGCTTCAGTAAATGGTGTATTTTCTCACTTTTCTTTGCTTTATTCAAAAATATTATATACATTTCTCATAATTATATCCAATATTTACTAGCTTTGTTTGATACTGACTCAAGTATGGATGGTTCTAGTCAGTCAAGTAGCTGACCGTTGTATAATTTGTAATGTTCTCATTGCTTTGCTTTCTATACTGTCTTGCTTTTAATGTTGAATCAAATACAGATATTTAAAGTCCTCAGAATGAATATAGTCAAGGAATATTTGGAAATACTGTATTAGGAAACAAAAAGACACTTATCCCACGAGACACTGGGTTCACGAGAACGAGACAAGATGAGATTTTTAGAATTGAAAAAAAAATAAATAAATCCTCAATTCAACAAAAACATTCCAAAAAAATGTAGGTGCATTTTGTAATCAACTTTTTGAAATGATGAATGAATTACATGCAGTAATAAACAACATAAAACCACAAACTGACAGGAAAGTAATTTAACAATAAAAAACACAAATATTCCTTTAAAAGCAGGGTAAGACATTTTGTTTTTTTTCAAAAAAAAGTCTGACCAAAGAGTCTGACCGAATACCAAAACAAACTTGCCTAGAGCAAGCGCCGCGCCAGCTTAAAGGCCAAAGTATACTTACGTCATTTTCATCATCAGGAGGGCGCCCTATCCGAGCGGGTGCTGGCACTTTTTTGAGACCGCACGGACGGACTGTCCGCGTGCAACAGTGTATGCGCGAGAAGAATGCTCAAAGAGTGCAAGTCTATTGGTGGCACTGCGCATGTATCGAGCTCGTCCGTCCGCACTAATCCAAGATTGAGTATACTTGAAAAAGCTGTGTGGACACGTCCTTGAGGCTGCCTACACTGGAAGCGATAAAGCGACTATTGAAAACCATTTGAAATTTGTGTCAGTACGTCATAAATAGAACGCGGCAGCAGTTTCCCGTCTGAGATTTGTTGCACCGCATCATACCACTATAGTGAAGATATCGCCAGCCACGAGATCTCGTCACACCCCTATGATAGGACAAACGATAGCAGTGTATGTCTTCAGGAGATTTTTGGCTTCTGTTCATATTTAATCTGTTCCTTATTTTGTCTTTCCCTTAGAAACGAGAGGGCATACTTCAGTCCCGTCAAGTGATGGAGAAGATAACTGGCAACACAGAGTACGGCAACACCGCAACCCTAATATCTAAATATCACCTCCATGTGTTAATAAAGGTGTCAATGTCAGGGTTTAATAATCTTTTGCACCTTTTGTAATGATTCCTTTCATATGTTACAATCGGTAGATCACTGATTACAAGATGGCGTTTGGATTAGCTTTGGCACTGTTTTGTCACAATTTGTGTCGACACACACACACACACACACATGTGCACAGCTGACTGTATAGCAGTCCAGCAGGCACCTGGCAGCTGGGGAGATAAGTGTGTGTTTTTGCACGGTATGTGTGTGTTTGTGGAATACTTCCTGAGGCTGTTATCACACACACAGTAGCTGCTGCTGCCCAGGCTGATGGCTGGCAGAAGTGATTAGAGAGTGAAGAGAAGGGGGCCCTCATGGGAAGGAAGCCCTGTCCAGGGCTGTCCCAGACTTGCCCGATCAATTTGATCACCCTTCCACACACCCAAATGGCAGCCGCCTTTTCTGCCTGGCTTTCAGTGACTGTAGAATTAAGAGCGATGAATTACCTCCCCATGTTGTGTACAGGAGATAAATGAAATGCCTAGCTTGCATTAATACAGTTCTGATGATTACAATTCTACACAATAATAAAGCAAACAAATAAATCTAAATTTAATGCTATACGCATTATAATGTACAGTATATACATTACAAGATATTTACTTATTAAATTAGAAAAATATTAAATTGGTAGTGTTTTTATAGAGTAATTTAGCATTACATGATGGAGACAATTAATTATTGTTATATTGATGTTACGTTATGATTTTCTGACCACATTCTTATATATGCGTGTTAGTACTAGGTCATAATTCAATTTTTCAATCATTATTTGATGGTTTATTAAATTTTTTTAAATTTTTTTTTTATTATTATTTATTTATTTTTTAAATGTTCGCAGGGCATTATCTGGCAGACATGGTAAGTGTTATTAAATTATTATTTCCATTTTCTTTCCAAAATTACACACTAATATTTGGGGTTAGCTGGTTTTTGAGAGAAAATTATATTTTATTCAACAAGGTTGCTATAAATTAAAAGTAAGACATTTATAATTCAACATAAGATTTCTGTTTCCAATTAATACTTTTATTTTGAACTTTCTATTTATCAAAGAAATTATATTAACTTTTCCTCAGAAATAATAACCCAAGTATTTTTTAAACCGCACAGTTTTTACTTTAATGATAACAAATATTACTTGGCCATATTAAAATGATTTCTGAAGAACCGTGATGGCTACTTAAAATTAAATGAGGGGAAAAAATACACTTTATATTAAAGTTAGAAAACGGTTATTTTAGGCAACGAGTATTTATTGACTTTGATAAAGTTTTTTTTTTTTTTTTTTTTTAATCTTTTTTATTTATTTTGTCCAAAATGTTTAAAAAGCTTGCCAACCCCAAACTTTTGAACACCAGCGATTTATAATTAATGGATGTGTTCTTATTTGTAGAGCGTGACGCTTTTGACACCTTGTTTGATCATGCTCCTGACAAGCTGAATGTGGTGAAGAAGGTATGAAAGAGACAATATATTAGCCAAATCGGCATTCTTAAACAAGACTGACCACATATGCATCTGTTTTCTGCAGACTCTAATCACCTTCGTCAACAAACACCTGAATAAACTGAACTTGGAAGTAGCTGAACTGGACACACAGGTACCTCGTGGATCAGCTCAATAAATGTATTGTGACGGTGGTAAACAAAAAGTGCTAAGCCAGGAGAAATCATGTTACAGTAATTTAATATAATGGTGGCAGCAGTAATATGATAAAAGACCAATAAATTATGTGAAATTATCATTCTGTTATTTTTAATTATGATACAAACCTGTTTGACTCTGACTGTGAACTTTTTTACATGGAATTGCAATGGGAACTGAATCTTTAAAAATGAACACAAAAGCACCATAAAAATCTAATTTAAAGAGCTTGTTCAGTGTGTGCTCAATATTTAACATTTTCTGAACACGTACTATAGCTTTGTTTGCAAATATGTGACCCTGGACCACAAAACATAAGTTATAAGTAGCATGGTTATTTTTGTAGCAATAGCCAATAATATATTGCATGGGTCAAAATGATTGCTTTTTATTTTATGGCAAAAATATATTAGGATATTAAGTAAAGATCATGTTCCATGGTGTTTCCTACTGTAAATATATCAAAAACTCATTTTTAATTAGTTCTATGCATTGATTGGGACTTCATTTGGACAACTTTAAAGACTATTTTCTTAATATTCCAGATATTTAAGTAGTTGTATCTCAGCCAAATATTGTCCTAACGAACCATGCATAAATAGAAAGCTTATTATTTCTGCTCTCAGATGATGTATAAATCTAAATTTAAAAAAAATTACCCGTGTGACTGGGTTTGTGGTCCAAGGTCACATATAAAGTCGTAATATTTGACATTTGAGCAATTACATGCATTAAAAATGTAATTAATTAATAAGATCCTAAATGATCTCCTGGTTATCTAAAATGATATTATAATCTTAATAAACACAATATAAATAAATATAATATAAATTATAATATAAAAGTCTCTAATGCTTACCAATGTTTTTGTTTGATCCCAAATACAGGAATAATAGTAATTTTGTGAAATAATTACAATTAAAATAAATATATTAAACATTAATTTATTCGTGTGATGCAAGGCAGAATTTTCAGCAGCTGATAAGACAGTCTTTAATGTCATGTGACCTTTAAGAAATCCTTATAATATGTTGATTTGCTTCTTAAGTGTTCAAAAAGATAGTTGTTTTGCCTAATACTGAATTTGAAATAGAAACCTTGTCACGTAATGATTTGTTAATGCCTCTTTGCTGAATAAAAGTAGTGCTAGTGTGTCAGAATTGTGTGTTATGTAAATTTTCATGTCTGGACTGGTTTGGTCTGTGTTGTTCTGACTGAAGTGTGTTTGTAGTTTGCAGACGGTGTGTATCTGGTCCTGCTGATGGGACTTCTGGAAGGATACTTCGTCCCTCTCTACAACTTCTTCTTGACGCCTGAGAATTTTGACCAAAAGGTATAAATTAGCAGTGCGTCTGTGGTAAGCGTGCTTCAGAATGAAAGCCACCCTGGTGTGCTGTGCTGAGTGTCATTAAGAGGGGGTGGTGTTGACAGTCTGCCCAGAGTACAGGCTGCTCACCTGGGTCACATCCAGCAGGCCCAGCCTCTGCCAACTGGGCATGTCGCACCAGGATGCATCTGTAATCTGCCTCTGCACAGGAAACGGATAAGTGGGGTGATGTGTAGCTTCCTTCTTATATCCCGTGCTTGTGTGTGGATTTTAGAGATAACTGTTTTAGGTCCATCTACAGTCCAGTTTGGGGAAATCACTTTTTTGCCTTTCTTTGCACATCAGGGTGTCACAATATGGCGGTTTCTTTTTTTACCTGCAGGTTCATAATGTGTCTTTCTCCTTTGAGCTGATGCAGGACGGTGGCTTGGAGAAACCCAAGCCCAGGCCTGAGGGTAATTATAGCTTTGTTTGCTCCAAATCCTGTCATTGTAATTGTGTGGTTGACAGACCATTTAAAAAGATTTGTCTTGTCAGAGCTGTACTTGGATGTTTTCCCAGTTCGCTCTTTAGACTAAATGTACAGCTCTTAAATGTCACATACAAACATTTTTTTTAAATACAATTAAAGGATTTTTGGGGGGTTGGCTTGTGTTGGAAATATAAGTTATATAATAAATAAAGATCTTTAAAATGATTTCATTTTATTATTATAATTTTTAAGAAGTTTCTTAAACTCATCAAGGCTGTATCTATTTAAATAAAGAAAATTTGTAACGTTGTAAAATATTTTTGCAATTTAAAATAACAGTTGTCTATTTTAATACATTTCGAAATATGACTTATTCCTGTGAAGCAAAGCTGAATTTTCAGCAACATTACTCCATTCTTCAGTGTCACATGATCATAATATGCTGAAATTATGGACCTGGACCTGTGATACTTTTTCAGGATTCTTTGGTAAATAATAGAACAGTGTTTAATCAAAATAGACATTTTGTTTTGCAATATACACGACTATTCCAAAGTATGGGTTCAGTAAGTTACTTATTTATTTAAAAAAATAAAATAAAATACTTTTATTAAGCAAGCATGTGTTAACTAGACAAAAAGTGATAGTAAAAAATAGTAAAACATTTATTTTGTATAATAATATTAACTTTTTATTATTCAAAGTCAAAGATAAAATATTGCAGGTTTCCAAAAAATATTAAGCAGTACAAGAGTTTCAACACTGATGATAATTCAGCATATTAGAATGATTTCTAAAGGATCTTGTGACAATAAGAGTAGAGTATTGGTTGATGACAATTCAGTGTTGTCAATACATTATATTATAAAGCCTATTATAATAAGAAACCAATATTAGTAAAGGCAATAATATTTAACAATATTTCTGTTTTTTTTTTTCCTGTATTTTTGATCAAATTGATGAGCTTATGATACTTCATTAAAAAAACATTAAAATCTTACTAATCTTTTTAACAGCAGTATAAAAGTTTTATATATATATATTTATTATTATTATTATTATTATATATTTTATTATATATATATTATTATTAATAATAATAATAATAATAATAATTTTTAATTATTATTAAAATGACATTATTTTTTCATACATTTTTTCTTTCCTTGAGAATTGATGGATTTTTTTCTTTAAGAATATGTAGTTATTATTATTTTTTTATTCAAGAATACCTAGTTCTATTTTCCTTCCTTAACAGTAGTCATTTAACAGTTATCATTCCTTTTTGACTAATTAATATTAATAAACTACTCTACACTATTATAAATTATTCCTCTTACATATTTATTTAAAGCATCAATAATATCGTTACAATTAATACAATAAGTTATTATAATGAAAGTAAGGTAATAAATATCTTCTTTCAGGAACTAATTCAACATATTAGCAGTTCACAATATACAATAGATGTTACACCGCATCAATAATATACTCATGCAAAAACAGCCTTCCTGCAGCAGAAACAGAACAGCTTGATGCTATAACCGCTAAGACCGTGGGGTTAATTTATAGGGAAAGGAACAACTGATTAAATATGTACCTTACCTTGAAGGCAATGTAATTTGCTTTGGATAGAAGAGTCTGTCAAATGCATAAATGTGAATAACGCTACACAAATACAGTTCTGTATACCCTACTATATATTTATAGTGTTTCAAATTGTTCTTTATACTGCTTGTGCATTTGGTTGTGTTGCACTGAATGGTTTTCAGGTTAAGTGTGTGTTTGTGTGTTCGTTATGCCGTTCAGCGTTCTTGAAGAGTCATTATTTAGCATTGCATAAATCCACCTCATGCGTCAAATCAATCCAAACAAGTGCTGCAGCTGAAGAAACTGTGCACAGTATCTGCGTTTCAGCTGCTCGAGTGTTCTTCAGGCCAATACAGTTGTAACTCTATGAAAGCCACTGCAATAAGAATAATTCTTTTTTTCTTCTGCTTTGTTTCAGATATTGTGAATTGTGACCTAAAATCAACACTCAGAGTACTTTACAACCTTTTCACCAGGTACAGACATGTGGAATAAGATAAAACGGGAAATATGTCTATGCGGACCACAAGTTTTAATGAGGCTGACAGACGAAACATGCTGTTAATTGTTGTATCATACAAAACCCTTATATGACTAATAATTGTGTCTTAAGTATATTTTTTTTGTCATCTAAATGGATGTAAAAACACTAAAGAAAATAACACTATGCATATGAAGTTTTTGATAACTGCATTCCTTTTCTTCGAATGAAGGCATAACTTCGCCTTATACTTGTGGAAATGCAATTAGCAGTATCCGTTTGAAATGTATGAGAAGCAGACGTACGAGAGAAAATACCCAGCTTGCATCCTTGCACTACACACTATATCACATAAAACACTGTATTATCTTGACTCGCAGTATCAGCTTGCTTACAAAGTCAACCCTCGCAGCTGTGTTAGATTTAAGACCCCTGTGTTTCCAAGTGGATGCTTGACCAAAAAAGGTTGCTTTTTCACTTCCTTTCTTAATTTGTCAAGGCTTAGTATTGATTTCTGCGCTGATGTTTTTTATAATTGCCTGTACTCGCATAACTTATCTGAATCAACCAAAAATGGTTTTACTGGCATGTCACACAAATCTGGCGCAGTTTGTTATTTTTGAATAACTTTGAAACCCGATAGTTATTAATTTATTTTCTTGCATCTTAAAGCACCGTGACTTGGATCGCTATTGGGAAAATAAATTGTATTTAAACTAAAAGTAGTGCAACTTTTATGTTTGTGTAAGCTATAAAAACACTTTTTGTATGTCATTTTGATGCAGTATCATTGCAGTCGAGTCGTTTGTAAAAATTCAGTGTCCATGTTTTATCTCCACCTGAAAAAGGTTACAAAATCTACATTAAACGTGGATGATCATCTAGCCCATTGTGATTGTCAGATTTTTATCTTTCTATTCCATTTCCTCCCTCTCTGCCGAGCAGAGTACTTAAAGTCGTCTTGTCACTGATAGACTCACTGGAACAGATGCTTACGGCGTTTCGAAATACCGCAGGGATGACCAGAAGACGTGGGCTCTCTTTGTCCTTATTTAAGTGGAAGGCTGTTTGGGGGTAATTTAGTTTCATTCAAACCCATCCGCGCCCACACGGGGAACCGGTGCTTGAAAAATCGCTTTAACATTCTTATTGGATTCTTTCAAAATGGCAGCAAAACAAAATGATGGTCTAATTTTGGTCTCTTAAACAGTTTGGCTCCATACACTGCCGTGCCTGAGCTTCGTAGATGGGTTTTGTCCTTTATAACCACCAATAAATACCAAAAAACATTCTGATATGGAACCTCTTGAATCAAGTCATTCTCAGAACAGATATTGTTGGTTCAAACAGAAGAGAAATAATGTAAACCTGTATAGATTTTTTTTTTTTTAAGCTTTTAGAAAGAACTAGTTTCATTCTTCCATTTTCTAGAAAATAACTTTAGCTCAGAAATTCTTGTGCCTGGTTTGCTATATGTCCTGTGTATAGTACAGGGCTTGGTCCTGGAGGGCCGGTGTCCAGCAGTTTAGCTCCAACTTGCCTCAACACACCTGCATGGAAGTTTCTAACATGCCTAGTAAGAGATTGATTAGCTGCTTCAGGTGTATTTAATTAGAGTTGGAGCTAAACACTGGCCCTCCAGGACCAAGTTTGGAGAGCCCTGGGGCCTGTTCCATAAAACAAGTTTACCAAATAAGCCAGGCTTATGGCAGATAGTCTGACTTATTTTAATACAAATTAACTAGCAATAAGTCTGATAATAATAAGACTAACTGAAATAAGCCTGGCTTATACTCTAATCTTGGTTTTTGGAACAGGCCCCTGGTGTAGTACCTTTTTTAATCAGATTTGCATTTGTCAATTTTCCACTGCTGCAGCATAAAGCATCATTTTTGCCAGTGCAAATTTCCAGATTCTGTTGATTCTTAAATAAAATGACTAGATTTCATCTTCTGAACGACCTTAAAGGGTTAAATCAGAGAGCTATCTGAACCTCCATCTACAAGAATCCAACTGAAATGATCACCGGTCCAGAAATGTAGTAAAAACATCACAGAGAGTATCATACGAAACCCATACGCATGCTTTATGCATTTGATATTAATCTGCCTTGTTTATGTTCGTGGGAAAGCACGCGCATGTACGTTATCCGCGGTAGTTTACGCCAAAGACTATAAACGAGTGATACGCCTTGGGCATTCTAACGTTGGTTTAAAGATTTGTAAAGTCAGCGCATTAACCCATCTGCTGTTTGAAGTTCTGGTTGCTATAGAAATATATAGCGTTCTGAGACGCGCATGCCCAGTGACTGATCTCACCTGAGAGGTAAGATTTTTATAACGCTATTTGAGCAAAAGAAACAACATTTATTACACAGTTGCTGCCTGATTTCATTAGTGACTTCAGATATGACATTTATTTATACAGTTTTGGACACTTTGTTTCCGCATTCAAAGAGATAGGAACTGCGCTTGGATGCCCGAGAAGCGTTTTTCAAAGATGGCCGCCGAGTGACATGACTTTTTGGTTTACGCCTGGTGGAAAGCGTTCGCATGCGTTGTGGTACTTTCTAAAATGGTGGAGGACGTAAGTCAGGGGAGAAACATTTATTAAATTGTCATTTATGGTTTCTTCGCAATAAAAAGTATTCTCGTATCGTCGCAAAACTGAATTTGATCCACTGTCACATGCGCTGCGTCCGAAATCGCTTACTTCCCTACTATATAGTACGTGAAAAACAGTATGCGAGGCGAGTAGTATGT
>JAUMHG010000079.1:6953797-6964358 GCA_032359395.1 Enteromius anoplus
AATAAGCCAGGCTTATTTCAGTTAGTCTGACTTATTTTGTAACAAATCTACTGACAATAAGCCTGACTAACCAAAATGAGCCTGGCTTGTACTCTAATCTTGTTTTATGGAACAGCCCCCTGGGATCATTTCAGTGCTGTCTATGGAGGGTCTGATTGCTCTCTGATATAATCAAAATCTCTTAATGTGCTTTCCCGAAGATGAACGAAGATCTAATGGGTTTGGAATGACATGAAGGTGAGTAATTAATGACATCATTTTCATTTTGGGGTGAACTGACCCTTTAATATCACACTTATCCTTGTCAAAGCATGTGATTTTTAGGTAATCACTGAGCACAAAAAGAAAGTTTTTACATACAGTAATGTTTGTTTAAAATATTGGAAGAGAACAGTACAAACCGTACATTATATAACATATTATGCAATTTTCACATATTACGACTTCCTGTTTTCACAAAAGCTGGTGATTTGTGTAATCTGAGGGGGAAATTGCAGAAAGGATACCTGGGTAATTGACTGACCTGTGCGTAATTTCCTGAATTGCAGGATTGCAATTATTTTGTCTTTTTTTGTGACATTTGTTCTTTCTCTGTTAAATCTTGATGATTATTTTTTTTATTCTCTTGCCTCTCTTTTCATCATTCTCACTTTTTTTTGTTTCTCTAATCATCACTCTTACTAATGTTTTGAGAGTGCTTGTATTTTTTTTTAAAGGTTAAGAAGAATAAAAGGTGACGAAGGAGGAACAGAGACCTCAAAAGTGAATAATGGGTTTGGTGATCCTACTGAATTTGGATTTCGGAGCCCCCGTCCATCTTTGTCAGTGTCACTTGATGGGTCGGACCTTTTAGTGTGTGGATTTTCAAAGTTACAGTGCCTTAAAATTCAACTGAACATCAAAGTTATAAGAGCATTCATCCTGAACATCAAACATGCCTCTGAGGGCTCCATTTATAAAACATTCACACGAAAGGCATGACCTCCAATCTGCCAAATAGCATTTGTACTCATTTTGACTTAAGTTGGTTCATACAGACGTTTTAATCAAGTCATGAACGTGGTAACTAAGAACAATTCATTTTCTTTGTGACCCATGTGCTCCTTTCTCTGTGAAGATCATTCTCAGGAAGAGAAACGCTCAAGGTATTCCTCAATGTTTCCTTTTCGTGCCGTTTTTTGATTGCGTCCCTATAGAATGTGAGAACAACATTCTGCTAATGGCAGGCTCAGGCACGCTGACTTGCTCTCACGGGGTAACAGTAACAAGTTAACAAGCTGCTTCATTGCTGCTTCTCCAGATCCAATTATATGACCATTTAATTACACCCCTTTATCTCGCTCCTGCTCTCTGCTTCTGTAAAAGCACATATTGATTTCCAAGGACTTTCACGTTTATCCTTTTTGTTCGCCGTTACTGTGAAATGTAGCCACTGGGTGTGTTTGTCATGTTTCAGTTTTTACTTTATTAACAAGTGCTGTTTTTGATGAGAGCATTAATTCGTTTATTATTAAGAATAATTTTACTACAAATACTAAATGCTAAACTATGCTAATAGCAGTTTATTTGGTGGTATCCATGGATTAACTAAATAAAAAATGTATATTTTGTGAGGGAAAGAAACTGCCCCCCGTCCCCACAAAATCTCTGAAAGATGGGTTTCTAATGGATTATTATGGACTTTCTGTTTAGAAACAGCCCAAGCATTTCCTTGACCACAGCTTTTGTCTTTTTTTTAACCACAAGATGGCAATGGTACATGTAATGATTGAGTTTTCTGTTATCAGCATGAACAACCCTTGTGTGAAAGCTTTTCTAGTGGACATTTTGTGTATATCTTCACATAATATAGACTAATGTTATGTAGGCTCAATTCATCTGAGTAAACCTTATTCAAATTATTCTAAATGCAACAAGAAGCCTGAGTGACTTTCTTTCGGACATTATTGTGGAGGAGGGGGGTGTCTCTCTCTCTCTGTGTGAGAGAGAGAGTAAAACGTCATCGTCCCTCTTTAGGCGGGAATGTAGCAGTTAATTGGCTTTGACGAAAGCTTTCAAGAAATGCAAGTCTGCTTCCTCACATCATAACATTCAGAATCAGAAAGAGCTTAATTGGAAAGAAAGAAAGATTCATTCTGCTTCTGACGTAGAGCCTAAATACGTGACCTTCTCCCCGATTCTTCTACTTTATCTTTAAATCTTCGTTTCCATGCATTGACACACATGCAGCAGTGCTGACTGCAAGAAAAAATGTCAATTGAGTGTTCTGAAGTAACCTACTGTTTCGAGAATGAAAGTAATATGGCTCGAAAAAATTACTAATATGTAATATACTGACTCCTATGACTAAAACGAAACTCTGTTATTACTTTTTAATTTATTTATTTTTTACTTCTTTTTTTTTTCTCGTAGATTTCGATGACAATTATACCATAGTGAAAAAATATATATATAAATATGTAGGGAAAACCCAAGATAAGGAAATGCCCTCATTTCGTGGATTACGAATCGATTGAATAAACGATTCATTGACGCCACGATGTGACCAATGTGACTTCAAAAAGGCCACTGCAGTGAAGTGATTCAAAAGATTCGAGTCACTGATGAATCAAAGGTTCTCACCGCTCTAGTCGCACGCTCAGCGGCGGCCCCTCCCACCTCCTAGGAGTTCTGCGAGTGACGTCACGCCATCCCCGCCCCCGTCGCAAACTCGGTCCTTCGCGTTCATTTCATTCTTGCCCTCATTCCGCGCATACTTCACATCGTTGATAGATACGCGGAATTGTCGCGCTCTGGCGCTCCGACGTGAAGGGAAAAAAAGAAAAAGTGATCAGCTGGAAATAAACCGGAGCGTGCTCTCGACCCGATTGCTCAGCATCAGACACATTTCAAAGGCTGAGGTACGTTTGCGCTTTATTGTACTAAGTTGTCAAAAGCGATGCGAAGTTATATACTCTATTTAGATTCTCCGTAAAATTGCTTTGAAGGGTAAAAAGAATGCTTTTTATTTTTACTGCTAGTTTTGCTAACAACTTCATGTGTTTACTTTTGAGTATCAGAGATTAATACGTAAATATAAAGAGTACGGCGGATGTTGTTTTATTCTCAATTTTTAAAAAACATGACACGGCAGAAATAAGCAGCCTTTCACGATGAAAATCTAAAATATACTCTGCCAAAAGTGGCAGTTAAATACAATGATTCATGTTTTCCTTTTTGGTAGATTGTGCAAACATCCGCACAGATTTTCATCACTTGTGGAGGTTCAGAAAACACTTTTCCTTCGACCAGTGCCTGCTAGTTCACCACGGTCTCGTCCTAACAGTAAGTTCATATTTACTTTATTAGCAAACCTCGTGTTGTGATTCATGTTTCTGGCATGACTGAATCAGTGTCATTGATTTCTGGTTACTAGCGTGACCTCGGTGACTTGTGGATGTTTAGTCGCTTATTTAGTCGGGCTATAACACCCCGCTCCCGTTTGCTTTCCTGAAAAACGCCAGTTTTGTGTACATAAATAAAGGATTAGGGAGAAAGTCCATGGTCCAGCCCCTGTTAATAATTAATCTGGACGTTTGAAAGCCCTCAGACTAAAATTAGTGCCTGTTCTGAGACGGTTTCAAAACCTACCTAGACAGCATTTGGGGGCATCGTTTGTCATATTTTAGGACACATTCTGTGTTATTAGTCATGTTGAACTGCTAAAAGAGAATGTGATGCATTTATTGCTGTTTTACAATACTTGTTCAATTTAAAGTATGTAGACCATCGAGCATCAACGAGAGAACATTTTAAACATGTTGACTGGACTTGGAGGGCTTAATTTTAGTTTGTGAAAAGCTTAATAAATGAGCGTGCACTTTAATTTAAAAGTCTTCTACTTTAGAGGAAGACAAGTTTATTTTGTTTCTTTTTTTGTTTGTTGTTCCCCCCCCTCCCGCTGCAGTCTGACAGTGGTTTGTTGTCTCAGATGAGATCGACCCCCTTCACTATTGTGTTGCTGTTTTGACTTGCAAGTCTATTTAACTTATGTAAACGGAGTAGAGACCCTTTTCATAACTGAAACACCAGTTCTCGCAATCCAAAACAATGCATCTCACTAATAAAAACCAGTATCTATGACAGTTTCCATTCATGTAATTGAATCAAAACCTATTAAGTATCTTATATTGGTCTAAATAGTGTTCATTTTGAAACTGAAACTGACAGATTTATAAGTGTCCCGAACGTTTTCTGTTACTAAATCATGAAGTTTATGTATAACATTGTAATGTGACCTTTTCAAAAGGAGAGAACCAATCGACGCAGTTGGTTAATTAAGCTGTTTTCTCTTTTCGAAACTTTGTCAGAAGAGGAAAAAAATAATGCGCCAGATTCAGTAGACAGAGCTTCCTCTGGGAGCATGGGATTGTGGGAAAATGGGGGAAGGGGCCCTTCATTGTTCTTGCTGTTATTGAAGCAGGGGCTCGTGGAGCGGCTGAATTACTCCACAAACAGTCCCGCTCCCATGCTGACATCTGGTTTGCCACTTAAGCGCACCTGTAGGCTGAAAGATGCTAAACTGTGTGTATTCATTCTGGCGCTGGGCTAATTCAGAGGAACAGCCATTTGTTTGACTGTTGCTGCCACTCACCGTCTAGCCAACTCCATTGTTATGCCAGCAACAGGCGATAGTGGTGGAGGCACCATATGGCTTGTGTGTGCCTCGATGTTATCTGGTAATTTAGCTTATCAACACCATTATGTTGCATTTTGTTCTTTCTTTTACATGTCTTTTTATGCAAAGAGGGTGATTGAGTAAGTTTAGGGAGGGAGAGACTGTTGACACACACCCAAAGTACATTAGTTAGGCATTTTAATGCACATTTGCTTTCTGTATGATTTTAGTAGGGAATAAAGTACAATTTTTATAGACTTGATTAGATCAAGCCATTGACATTTGTTATCATCTTAGTGAAAAATATTTAGATTTTTTTTATTTTTCACAAATAATCCCTAGTTTTCTTGAGCACTGCTGTATTTTTGCAAAAAAAGTACAGAAATCTGAAACGAAGTTGCCAAGGATTTAAGCAACAGGTGCTTGTGATCTGTATTGCATGAGGAAATATTAAGACTGGCTTATCGGAGGAAGAAAATTGTGGACGGGGAAAAAAAGACTGGCGCTAAATTTGACTAGATTACATTTGTCTTGCGAGTTACATGTGTTCATTGCCATCTCATCCTTTTTCTTTTGGCATGCATAATCACAAGTCTTGTATGATAACTGGTTTGGGGAGGGGGTGGAATACGAAACCCGAAAAGATTTGTCGGAGCAAAACGCAAGAGGGGGGCCTGAAGGGGCAACAAAGGAAAATTCATATGTAATGAAATTTGGGTTGAGAGTTTGTCAGCGGAACAATGGCTCAGTGGGACTGTGTGTAGCAGGGGCACGGGTGGCCGGCTTTGTTCAGGGAACACAGGAACAATAGGGTGTCCTCTGTGGCCCGGGGCAGCGGGAGGCCCACGCCGTGCCCTGAGGTAAACTCTGCTTTGTCACAAAAGGACCGCTCTCTCCACACAGCACACCGCTCCACAAGACTAAAGACAGCCAGAGAGAGACCCTTACTGGAACTCTGCCACTGACGTCAGCACGTCTGCCCCGGGATGATCGCTGACGCCCTTTTAGCTAGCTGATGGAAAAGTTGTTGAGACGATTCAGAGAGACTTGAGTGAAATCACAGATTATATAATATCTTCTAACAATTTATTTTGAAGGGTCCACGTCACACTGACTATCAGAAACTTTACTAACCCTTAAACAGTCTGCTCTCAGAGTTAGTAGACATGAATGATAATTAGTTGACACCTATTTACGTAGTTACTTATAGTTAGTAGAATGAAAGTGAAATATAAAAATAAAGTGTAAACAAAGAGAAACCGATGGATCTTGAGTGAAAGTGCAAAGAAAAAAAAAATTAATATGAAAAATGTCATCACGCTGTATGAAAAATTATGGATAAAGCGGTAGATATACCCTAGTAAAAAATATATATATTCTTAAAAATACATTTATTTCATACTAAGTATAGTTCAAATCTATTCATGTGTTTTCCTGACGCTCAAGACTACTTGTGCACATATGTAAATGTCTAAATGTTAAGCCTAAAATGTGTTTTAATTGGAGGATTGTGTGCTCTTTATATAATAATATTGATATTTCCAGTGTACCTGAAGTATAGCCCACTTTGCAATAGTTCCACTTCAGCTCAATCAAATATAGTTCAGTATATCTTTAGTTGGACTTCAGCACTACCTCCATGCAATTAAAGTGCATGAAGTAGTTTTTCCAGTTTAGCAGACTTTAAGTATAGCCGTTTAGTACAGGCCTACTAAAAGTACAGTTGCAGTATAGTTTTGTTACGTACATAAATATCTGTTTATGTATGTATTTGCAAATGAAAGTACATTGAGTACATTTTCGAGTGAAGGTTTTGTTACGTCTGTATCATGTAAAGATCGTGAAAAGGGCAGTTAAATAGACAAACTAATTAAAAACAGTGGAAATGTTCTGGGAATACACTTAATGTTTTAATTGTGTGTGTGTGTGTGTGTGTGTGTGTAGATCGTGACTTTGAGAATAGAAGAGATTTTCTTTATGCAGGTTATTTTATTGTCATGAAATCAGTTTTTCCTTTAATGTTTCCTCCGCTTAGTGGAAACGCCAGAACAACAGCTTATGGAGAGTCAGAGTGAAATCAGTCACTAAATGAGTCAGTTCCTGACACAAGCGCAGAGTTCCAGTTAAACACCGCCCGTACAGGAGTAATCAGAGGTGGTCTTGCAGTTCGCATTTCCTTCATTTCGTACAGTTTACCCATTTATGCAGCTGTTTCAAAAGCATTTCAGTTACCTCGGTCGTAAAAAAACGTCCTTTGTAGCGAATAGCAAAAAGAGACCTGCTCCTGAACAGAACTAACAAAAAACAAAGCACTAAAGCTTTCTTTTTCCTGTTGGGACAGTAGATTAAAAAAAGACACCGCTGTGTCCTAGATGGATTTCAGGAGACGCCAAGAAAGGGCGAGCAATTCTGTTTTGATACAATTTGATCAGATGTGCTGAGAGTTTTGAAAAGACTTTCTTCTGCGTTTATAAGAACCGTCTGTGTTCTCCGCGCGAGACCGTGTCTGTGGTAAATCAGGAAGCGAGTGCGGTTCACGGCACCCTTTGGAGTAAATGTATTTGTCCCCTGCTGGACGGTCAGGAAAGGTTATGAGCAAACACTGGTCATGCTTCTCGGGAGCTCACACTTATTTGAACACGTCGTCTCCTCCATTTCCTGGAGGAGGCATTGTGGGACGGCGTGGGGAGAGTGGCACCCCAGGAAGGCATCGGATAATAGCGGGGTCTGACTCAGCGAAAAATAGCCTGCTTTAGAAGAATGGAGCCTGTGGAGTGATCACAGAAACATGTCTGCTCCTGGACTGTCTTCAAGGAAGTGGATTTTGTACGTGGCCTCTGGCACTGTAACAACTGAATCTGGTCATTTAAGTAGGACATGGTCCTAAATCGGTGTTCCTATAGCAACCAATTAGATTATAGGAATGTGGAGGTGACTGATAATATCTTTGACTGTCTTTCTCATGAATGTTGATTAGGTGATGCAACAGCTGTCTTAATTAGGGATGCACAATATATTGTACCACATCGTTAATCGGCATAAGTTTCTTTTACTTTTTTTTTTTTTTTAGGGATTTTTTCATATTGATTTTTTTTTTTTATTATGCATGGTCATTTGCTTTATTATTATATTTAAATGGCCTTTAAGTTATTTAAAAAAAAAAATTATAATAAAAAAATAATAATTTAAATAAAATCTTTAACTAAATACGAAATAAATATTTGTTTGTTTGCTGTACATTACATTTATAAAATCATTTAAATGGATTGATTTTAGTATTTTATTTTAAATTTATTTAGACCCAATAATATAGTGTTTTAATATTGTCCATTTATCGGTTATCGGACGATATTTAAAACTAATTTACTAACTTTTATTTCACTGCTATACATTGTATTTATTGTTCAAGCTCCTTTTATTTATCAATTTTTATTTTTAAATTACCTTTGCCATTAAAGTTTATTTTTTACAATACTACTCATTTCATAGCATTATATATAATTTTTAGATAATCTCAAAATACATGATTATTATGCCTA
The DNA here is from genome assembly GCA_032359395.1 of Enteromius anoplus. NCBI lineage: Eukaryota > Metazoa > Chordata > Actinopteri > Cypriniformes > Cyprinidae > Enteromius > Enteromius anoplus. Next base: position 6,961,994 of record JAUMHG010000079.1, read on the forward strand.
CATTTATTATATAATTTAAATGATTGATTTAAATGATCTACCTATAATTTTTTTTTTTTTTTAACTTCTAATGCCACATACCCTGGGAGTTTGAGTTGAAGCGTTTTGTATCAGTATTTGTTTTGCCCCATCTCAGATTAGTTCTGGCTCTGCTGTAGACTGGTCAGTAGATATTGTTTGCATAATATTTCATTCTAATTTCCCCTTTTTATATTTAAATGGTTAAATTTAATCTATTAAAAAAAAATCTCAAAATGTTTATTGATTTTTCTTAACACATAATTAATTTTTTTATGCCTGAATTTACATGTAACATTTAAAGTTGTTTTATTTTATTATTTCTGCATGGACAAAAATTGCATAATATTTTAATATCAGCCTTAAAATGAAAATAATAATCCGCTTATCTGCATCAGCCAGACATGTAATACTAGTCATTGTTCTCAACCACTCATTGATTTTTAAGGGCAGGTTAAGACAGGAACATTGTTCCAAAACCAACAAACAATATTGATTTTGGAACAAGTCTTTCTCGCGTAAATCAGTTTTTGTTTTGTTTTTTTACACTTGCTGCATCGGATTCAATGTTGCTACATTAGAATAAAAATGAGTGCAAAACCTTTCAAGCATTACTGTTTGGTCAAGCCAGCTTTCTCTGCCCACTCGACAATAACTTTCCAGAAGTCCAGCCGTCACTTTTGGGTCATTAGCACTTGGTTGAGAGGATTACATAGCCATGGGGAAAGCAATAACAACAGTGCTTACATGCCCGCTGCCCCTTAGGAGTCCATGCATTGCAATTCACAGACATATTTTCACTTGGACATTAGCGGGTTTGTATGACCTCCAAAATTGCATTGAATAAAGTCATAACCCGGGGAGCGAGCGAGCCAAGCTGTGCAGTTTCTGTTCAGTTGAATGAAGCCATGGATAGTACATCTTTATATTGGTAAAATGTCATCTCAAGGATAGTTTCTCAAAGACTTGCATGTTTTGTAAAAACCCACGCTTTAGTTGTCAGCATGACGAATAATTAATTTGAAGCACATGGCAGGTTATAGAGATGAAGGCACTGAAAATGTATTACGAGGTTGAAATTTTTCTGATTAAAGACGCTTCTTTGCATATCTTTCTGAATAGGATCCACGGCCCTTTTCTTAAGAACCCTTCACATTGCTTGCATCTTCAAGACGTCTTCCTCAGATAATGTTTTTTTTTTCTTTAAGGAAGGATTCTTTGGCGTGGTTCCTCCGCAGAAATAAAAGGACATGGTTTCATCTAAGCAAATACTACACTGACAATCACAGTACAAGATGTGCTGGCCGCTATACAACACATGCCATTGAAATGCAAAAGCCTCCCTCTCTCAGAGAAAGACTGAAAGAAGGGATTTTTAGGTCATTCTTAATTGAATTTCCTGGCTGATGACAGAGTAATATAGAGACTAATAGCATTGTCCGTGCATCTCGTGTCACCGCTAGAAATGCACTGGAGGAAGGCTCTTTGCGATCACTTACAGACACTGGATATATGAAAACCCTTCGTTCATTATGTCTTCGTTTAATAACTTAATAAGCCTTGTCCGTTAAGTCCTACGTAGCTCATGTTATGAAAGTGAAATAGACTTACGAGGGTTAATGCAGCCATTTGTTTCGATTAATTGAATGGAACATGTAGTGGTTACAGCTATGCTTTCTTCTGGAGTTTTACACTGAGATCAGATCTTTTTCGTTCACTATCTCTTCAAGTTGCTGAGATGAACATTCATTGACATAATTAACAAATATTTTATGTTGTACCTTTGTTACATGTGTATATATCGGGAGTTGTTCAACTTTTCAGTGGCAAGGACGCCAAATGTGAGGAACCTTTGAAAATATGAAGGCAGTTATATTTGAAGGCATATTGGATTATGTATAATATCACAAGCATATTATAGACCGTTTCAACGACAACAACATAAACAAACGTTACTGCACATGCGTGCTTTTGTGGCCCCAACTTAACTTCCGTTAAACGTCCAAATATAATCAATATTTCTAGAGTAGATTTTTTTTTTATGACAAGCAAAATATCTTCGTATTTATTAAAAATGCAAACTCATTCTCTGCCAGCAGGAGGTGCTTTAAGTACGAGAAACAAGAGGTTTCCACGGTAACGGCTGTAGACAAAGCAGCCCTGAGCTTAAAAACGCTGCCTTTATATGCAGTATGAAATGAAAATTACATTTTCTAAAAACAGTCTTCCTTCAGAAATACAGTGAAATAAAAATACTCATGCATCAGTTTGATTTTTAAACGTGCATTACGTGGTTTTGGTTGGCGGCACTAACTGGACCGATAAACGAACACAGGCTGGAAGTTAA
>JAUMHG010000079.1:6987806-7011932 GCA_032359395.1 Enteromius anoplus
TAAAAATAACTTGTTTTAAAGTTTTTTTTTTTTATGTCAACGTGTTCTTGTTTTGTTATTGCTGTTTTTTTAAACAGCATTTTTCAACCTATTTAAAATAACTCAAATACAATTTGATTGTGCTGTTCAATTTATCTCAAGTTATTTATTTTTCATATCATATTATCATTTTGTTATGTTGTATAATAAAATATATACTAAAAATAACAATATAAGAAAAGCATTAGTTGATGGCAAAATGTTTAAATAATTTAATTAATTAATTAATTTAATATCAAATAAAATAATTCAATATATAAAGATTATTTTAATGATATCATATTATTATTAAATTATCATTAAATTCTTAAATGTATAAGTAATGTTTATGTGTATTGTACTTAGATTTATTAATGGTGTCATATTTATTAATAAATAAATAAATCATGCGTTCTATTGTTTTACAAGTAAATAACAGTATATTATTATCACTAAATAATAAATATAATGTAATCTAAATTACTGTTAATGTCGTATTGCTTGAATACATTACTTGTGTTTGTGTGTAGCTTACGAGCCCCCCAACCCCCTGACGGCTGCGGTGCCGGCGTGGCACGGTCGCTCCATCGGCACTTCCAAACTGCGGATGGTGGAGTTCTCCTCGTTCCTGGAGCATCAGCGGGACCCAGATTCAGTGAGTCAGCACACGTCCCCACAACCACTGCAGAGAAGAGCAGCCTTGACCTGCTTTAACAGCCGCAGCGCCACAGCTTCATACACATAGACATTCTTCACACTCCACACTTCACTATAAACAATTATTTCTCAAGTAAAATTGCAATAAACAACTTATTTTGATTACACAAACTACTTTTTATGTAACAGAGGAATATTATTAGTATTGCATGATTTTATTGGCATATTCTTGGTGTTGGTGAGCATTTAGCCTTGGATCACAGACCTTGTGCGACGCTTTAGAGAAATGCAAATGTACTGACAGCAGCTGCAGGGCAGTGGGCTCTTATTAGAGATGGTCACGATGACCGAGGTCACATCCTGCGTTTTTCCTGATCCTCTGATGATAAAGCACATCTACACTAACTCAAATCTCCACCAAACTCATTTTGAGTCCAAAACCAAATGAAGCGCAAAGCAACTACTAGCTACTACTAACCACTAGAACCCAGAAGTGTCTTTAAATGAATAGTCTTTAAGCAATGGTTTGACTACAGTCCAGACAATGAAGACAAAAAAGTGAGACCCGGGAAGAAGTTGTTGTGACCTGTAGGTTACCACAGTGCCTTGCATCTGTGTAATAGATCATGTTGGCAGCATCTCTATGAAATGCTTGTCCCTCTGGTCAGGCGTGACGGGGGCTATTAATCTTGTGTTTGTAGCTATCCACAGAAGGAGTTGCGTTCTCAGTACAGTCCAGTCACAAAAACTTACCTGAAATGCTTCGTTACTCACACAAACAGTATTTAGGAATGGCATTTGAAAACGAATAGTTCTTCTTTCGCAAAATAAGAGTGTTTTAGGACATTTTCTGCAGCCTGTAGTAATGTTGCATTGATGTAGTTACATCTCTTCCTGCAGTACAACAAGCATCTGTTTGTGCACATCAGCCAGACAAATTATTCGTACAACGACTTGCTCCTGGAGACAGTGGATATACGTCAAATCTACGACAAATTTCCTGAGAAGAAGGGCGGGCTGAAGGAGCTATTTGGAAAAGGACCTCAAAACGCCTTTTTCCTGGTCAAGTTCTGGGTGAGTCTTCAGTGTTTGAGTTCCTGCACCTGTGGTGCTCATGCAAATACCAATACATTTCCCTCACTTACACGCATTGTCATTTACACATTTGAATTATATATTGTGAATATATTGATATGCAATATGCTTTAAAATAGTAAAGCATTAAATTATATAAAAATGCATAATTCATCAATTGCTTTAACTTTTGGGCTCTTTTAATAAAAAAAATAATATACTTTTCACATTTGAAATACAGAACTAAAAAATGACATTTTAATAAGACATTATTAATAGAGGCGCCTTTTTGAATAGGGGCACATTTGGCTGAAAAAAATGTATTTAATAATAAATATAATTAATGTCTTAAATTGTATACACATTTTCAGTTTTTTGGGGGGGTACATATTATAAAATTTTAATTAATAAATTTAAATAAAAAAAAAGGTGTAAATTAAGACATCATAGCCACTATGAAACTTATATATGTGACCCTGGCGCACAAGAGCAGTCTTAAGTCGCTGGGGTATATTTGTAGTAATAGCGAAAAATACCTTGTATGGGTCAAAATTATTGATTTTTCTTTTTTGGCAAAAATCCTTAGTATAGTAAGTAAAGATCATGTTCCATGAAGGTATTTAGTTTATTTTTTTTACGGAAAATATATTAAAACTTAATTTTTGATGAGTAATGTGCATTGATTTTCAAGGTGATTTTCTCAGCATTTAGATATTTCTCTAACCTCAGATTCCAGATTTTCATATAGTTGTATCTCGGTCAAATATTGCACCATAAGCTAAAATGGGAAGCTTATTTATTCAGCTTTCATATCATGTATAAATCTTAATTTCGGAAAATTAACACTCACAACGGGTTTTGCTGTCCAGGGTCACATATATATATATATATTTTTTACATAAATACAAAAAATACACACTTCAAAAACGTATGCCATATTAATATTATTATTAATGATACATATAAAATTAATTTTTTGTGTCACATTTATAGTTTAAGTATTAGCAATTTTGAATTTATTTTAAAAACATTGTTTTTAGATTAAAGACAAGCGTTCATCATAAAGGTAAAAGTTTTATGTTTTATGCATTTGAATATTTATCTTTAAATAAATAAAAATCAGTTTTTCCGTCTTTTTTGTAGTTTAAGACTGAAAATCTAACCTGTGTAAAACCTCATTTAGAAAAGAAAGAATCTCCTATAACAAAAGCGCCCACAGTTGTAGAAACAGCTATATATCAGCATTGAGTAGATTTCAGCATCAGCTGTTGAAAAAGCGCACTAGTCACCTGCGTGAGTCTGAATGGAGGCAGCTGAACTGGTCTGATTAAAGCCAGCAGTGGCGTGTTTAATCCAGGGCGGTCTGAATGTGAAACTTTAATACTGCGGATGCTGGATTTGATAGAGAGCCTTTATTTGAACACCTGCCGCTCGGAGTGACAGGTGCAAGCGCATGAGCTGAGCAGACCACCACATCCTGTACATTCAGACACCGCTCTCTGGAAGTTAACTCTCATTACACTCTCGCAGCAGATACTAGTTTTGGATGGTAACACTGTTTGTTTTGTACTAATGAGTGTTTAAGTGTGACGATGGCAGGATGCACTGTTATTTGATCTCTATGCAATGATCATATTTAATAGCCTTTCTCATCCCCGCGACTTTTTTCCACAGTGTCTGACGATACTTAAATGCAGTTGAAAAAAGTTTGATTGGAAGTGATGAATATGACAGGAGGCTCAATAGCACCCAGAGAGTGTGCTGTTGACACGAAGCACCTTTTATTTATTTTTGCTGACAAATGACTCATTTATTTATCCAACTGTATGCAAACCCTGGGGTGAAATTCAATTAGCTTTTGTCAGTGTTCTCTCTTCTTTTGTTTATTCATTGATCTTTTATCTGCTGTGACCGCAGGCCGACCTCAACTGTAACATCCTGGAGGATTCTGGGGCATTTTACGGCGTAACCAGTCAGTACGAGAGCTCAGAGAACATGACCATCACCTGCTCCACAAAGGTCTGCTCCTTCGGGAAACAAGTGGTTGAAAAAGTTGAGGTGAGGAGTGATAACTAATACAGTACATTAGGGGAAAAAACCATAAAACGATGTTTATAAACATCAAAATACTCTCATATTTAAAGTAAACAATTGACTATATATAAGTTTTGTTTATTTTTATTTATTATTTTTACATTTTCATTTCTTTAAAGCTTGTGTTATATTTTATTAGTGATGTTGTAAAATGTCAAATTTTATATGTAAAATATTGTAAATTATAATGTAAAATTTTATATGAAATATTTAAAAAATCATATACATTAGACTTAATGTAAAATGAAAATATTTTTATCTGTAATACTGCAATATTGAAAACAAATGTAATTGTTAAAAAAAATTACAATCGTAAATACAAATAAATACATATTATCATTTACATTTTAAGATTAAACTACACAATATTATACTACATTCATTTAAAAAATGTATTGTGATATTTGATAGAATTTACGTGTAAATATGTAATTATATATTATTGTTAAAAAAAAAATCAATACACATGTGAGTGTGTGTACATGCATTATATATGTTAAATATTTATATGTAAATTGCCAATTTTAGATATGCATTTAATTTTAAAATGAAGTGAAAACAGTATTATTTAAAATAAAGTTTTTATTTACTCTATTTTTGTCTCTTCTTGTAGACGGAGTATGCACGGTTTGAGAACGGCCGCTTTGTGTACAAAATCAACCGGTCTCCCATGTGTGAATACATGATCAACTTCATCCATAAGCTCAAGCACCTGCCTGAGAAGTACATGATGAACAGCGTATTAGAAAACTTTACCATCCTATTGGTAGGTCCTACAATTCCCATGTCTCTTGTCAATGCACATGCTGAAATATGACTTGTTACCGACTGCTAAATGCCTGAACTCTTCCTGCAGGTGGTGACGAACAGGGAAACTCAAGAGACCTTACTGTGCATAGCCTGCGTTTTCGAGGTGTCCAACAGCGAGCACGGCGCTCAGCATCACATCTACAGACTGGTCAAAGACTAAAGCTCCTCGACTCCCACGAGTAACACTACAAGCAAACAGCCAGCGACCCGCATAGAACAGTGGAGACTTTATATTCACTGAGGCTTTTAGGCTACACAGCTGACGACCGCCAAGAGCGGCAAAGCCTAACGGACTAAGAAAAGCCTTTGAATGACTCACGACCTCGTTTTAAGTGGCTGTGCCTCTGTCAGTCCCACCCAGAAGGCTTTTGTCATGTTTTTGGGTGAGGTCTGGAATGAATAATTACATTATAATTTGTGTTTATATCTCTTGTGTTTTGGTGTTTATTTTTCATGAACCTGTCGTGTGTGTGAAACGGTACGTTTTTGTTACTTTGTTCAGATGTCTGTTTAACTTGGTTGATGTTTTAAACCAACATTAATGTGTTTTTGAAAGTACGTTGCTTATATAAAATCGTATTGTAATAGTACACGAAAACTTTTCTGTTGTTCAACCTTTTATTCTCACACTGAACTATGTTTCATAGACTTTGCCCCCTGGTATTTTTTGACCTTTTAGTGGATTTAACTTTAATGAAAGAACAAAAAAAGGTACTGTATTATTTATGTGGAACTACCTGCCTTACACTGCACACGGGCTGTTCAAGTGTGACCTACAGTTATGTATACTAAACACTAAGAAACAGATATTTTTCATAGTAACTTCAAAGACAACAACCTTTAATCATTTATTAGTTATTTTATACAATTTTTTTTTTTTTTTTTTTTTTTTTGCATTTTAAAGCTGATGTAATTTTATTGTTTAAAACCCTGCTATACGAGAAATATGCAGAGACGCTTAATTTTCGCGAAAACGATAAAGATTCGGCGATTCTGCGTTTTGAAAATGCATTCGTAATGACTCGACCAATGGCGGGAGTTGGGGGCGGGGCTTCCCGTTCCATCAAATGGCGTATTCAGAATACAGCAGTTTTGAAAATATTTATTTTTGAAATTCTAATAGGTGGCGCGAAATGCCGTACCTCGGCTTTTAAAAGTAACGCGTTATTTCTTCTCATATCAGAAAAGGCTACACAAGAAAGGGAATTTACGTAGCAAAATCACCAAAGCATATCGTGCCTTAGTGTTTATCATCGTCTAATGGTGAAAAGTAGCCTAGGCTATATAACCTCACATGATGTATGTATTTCGTCCCACGTTTTCCGTCTATCCCGTCTAAGCGAAGTAGGTCACATCTCTCTCTCTCATACACCAAATAAACGCGTTCTCTCACTTCAGTTCATGCCAAGTGAAAGCTACAGGTGTTGAAAGTGCCTTTGTGTGTTTTTCCAGCTCAGAAAATTGACACCAAAAAACGACAACAAAAAAACAAAGCGAGTCAGATTTGGATTCTATCACCATAATGCCTTTGACATTTTAAAAGTTGGAGAAAAATAATTAAAACGGATAGAAAAGTGTTACTGTTCTCTCGTTTTTATGGAAGGATATTTTAATTTAAGTAGGAATCAGGAATTTATTATGTACCATAAAAAAGCTTGTTGTGGTGTCATGTATATAGCGGAAGGGCGATATGATTTCATGAACACAAAGGCATCACGTGACTTTAATTTCAATGACAAGCAGACTGATGAGTGACAGTCCAGTGCTTAAAGAGCCGTCATTAGTATGGGCAAAATGACTCCTGAATTAAACTGTCGATCTCAATCTTATTTACCACACAAGATTGTGCTCTGTTGGGGTTTTTTTGTCAGCCATGTTTTACACTTTTTGCAGAGTATCTGTTAGTAAAGAGAATTAAAAGAGAACACTAATGTATTTGATGCAGTTCCTGTCCGTTTGTTTTCAGAACACTTTGTCTGGAGAGCACTGAAACGTTGAGTTTGGTAGCTTTTTTTAAATAGGTGGACTCATGTCAAATTATTGTTTTCAGTTGTGTATATTTTCCCTGAGGGGATGGAAATGAAAAAATAAACTTTTAGTGTTTGTACTGCAAACTCTTTTTGCTAGTGTTTTTTTTTCCTCTCCGCCACTGTGTAATTAGTAGCATATTTGTTTACACACACACACACACACACACACACACGTTGCTTTTGAGAAACAAATATACCACCAGTATAAATGACATATGGCTTGTTCTGGTTGAGTATACTATGCTCTACTTAAAAATAAAACGTGATGTTTTTTTATGACCACTAGGTGGCAGTACATAGTAAAAAAAAAGACACACTACCCTATTTTCCCCTATTACTATTCATTTTTACCAAATAGATTTTAACACAAATTAAATTAACATGCTTATTGTAATATAAAAAAATACAATTATTATTTATTATAATTATACATGTATTATGAGTATATAAAATATTACTTTATTATAACAATGATACTACTACTACTCCTACTAATAATAAGTTATGTATTATTAATATTAACAGTAGCAGTATTAATATTTCTGTTGTTATATTACTATCTGTCACTGAACCATAAAATAAATTACATAAATGGTTTTAAATCCTAAAACTGAATTTAGAGATCACAAAACTATAATCCAATTTTAATTCATTTTCAATTTGATAAATATCACATTTAGCACCAATATTAAATTAAATCTTGTCTATATGTATAATTACACAAACATGCACAGAGACAGATTATTAGAAAACATTATTATTATTATCAGCAGATATATGTCGAGAGGTCTACATCAGCACAACAGAACTCGCGATATAATCCTGACGGCTTGTTTCACCAGGAAAACTGTCTTTTGGCCTCTCATATGGGGATATTACAGCCTAAATCCGCACTGACCGATGGGAAATCTGAACATCAGGTTATGCACAGCTGGACAAAACCAGCCTAGTGATTCACGCTGTAGTCACTGACCTTTTTTCAGAACAATAATAAACCTCCCTCTAGTGAAGTACTTTACAGGCTTAGGCCTACAGTACGGGCTAAATCTCACATTTCATCAAATATACATTATGTCATCAGTAGACGTACTAGCAACTTAAAGAACTAGTAACACCGATAATATTAACTAATATTATAGGTTATATAATGTTTCATGTGGACCAGGGTATTTTGTGTCATGTTGGGAAAGTTATTTTCTCACTGGGGCAAGTCTTCATCTGTTTTAAATGTTATCTAGTTCAGCAGGTTAAATTTGAAGTTCATGTTGAAATAAATTAAAACATTCAATGTTCACAGTTCACTAATTGGTTAAACTAAGAAAATATGTTAACATTTTATTTCATTTTTTATATTTTGTTAATTTATTTAAAAATTTACATTTTTATGATGCAATTATTAGTTTTTTTCCTGAAAGTGGTTAATGACATGCAGGTATCAACATTCATAACCTTTTTTTTTTTATGATTATTTTTATACATAGTTTCATTTATTAATTCTGCCACTTATTTACATTTTATTAAGCGATTGTTATCTTTTTGTAAACTTAATGCCCCCCGGGGTTGATGAGCCCCTGAAATACCATACTTGTTAGTCAAAACAGATTCAGTATTGTTGTGTTAATTGTGGGTGTTTTTACAGTTGCTTTGTGATTCATGCTTGTTTTGTGTGTTTTCATTTCGCTGAAACACCTATATAGGCGGTTTAATGGCAGGTTCCATAGCTATTTACAGCAGTGTGACAACATGCCCCAGTATTGCTCAACATATGTTCCCATGCATTTTTGCCTGCGCAAGAATGCTATTAAAAACAATGGCATGAATGGAGTGAAAAGTGGCAACCAGTCCATATATTCACAGCATGTTATTATGATCATCTGACTGCATTATTATCGATAACAAGTGAAGTCGGAGTTTGATGTCATGTGATGATGGGGCTCGGTGGGCGGTGCATGAGCGCTCAGAAACACGCTGCTGTACTTCAGAGACAAACACAGCTCTCAGCGCGCGGTGACGACTATACCTCAAACTTTTGCCGCGTGTAAGATTTTATCAATGTGAGAGTGCAAAGTAAAAGAGTGTAAGACCTCTATGTGAATTATCATGGAACAAGAGGAGAGCAAAATCTCGGTGTGGGTATGCCGGGAGGAGAAGCTGGTGTCCGGACTGTCCAGGCGCACCACCTGCGCGGATGTAGTGAAAGTGCTGCTGGAGGACCAGAACTTCCAGAAAGGCGCGATGCTCACCGGTGCTCCCCAGTCGTACTGTATTGTGGAGAAATGGAGGGGTTTTGAGCGGATTCTGCCGAGTAAAACCAAAATCCTGCGGCTGTGGAGCGCCTGGGGCGACGAGCAGGAGAACGTGCGCTTCGTCCTGGTCAGGAGCGACGCGTCGCTGCCCAACAGCGGACCGAGGAGCGCCGAAGCGCGGGTCGTGCTGAGCAAAGAGAGCCCTTGCACTACCAGAGCCACCATGCAGTTTTCACAGGAAAAACAGCGGAGGATTGTGCGCAAGGCTTTTAGAAAGTTGGACAAAATTAATCGGAAGAAAGAGGAGGCTTCAAAGGACAAATCATCAGCGGAGAAAATGGAAACGCTGGCCCATCTCATTATTTCGCAGGATCATACTATCCGACAGCAGATCCAGCGAATAAAAGAGCTGGATGGTGAAATCGAGAGGTATGAATCGAAGGTTCACTTTGACAGAATGAAAATACACGGCGTAAACTACGTGCAGGACACTTATTTGCTCGACCAAGGCTTGGATGCCGATTCCAGCGCGCATCCGGACGCGTCCTTTGCGCAGTTTGAGGAATACGCGTCACGCTGCGACCAAGTCATCCAACTTCAGGAGGAACTGGCCGAGAGGGAGGCTCTGATGGAGATACTTACAGGTGAAATACAAGAAGAACTCAACCACAGGTGGATGAGACGGCGACGGGAGGAGCTTTCCAGCAAGGACGCGGAGAGCAGTGGAGAAGAAACGGCTCTCAAGGTGACTTCCGTCCCTGAGGAGCCGGTCCCAGCGGTGCCCGACCTCCTGACAGATAATGAACTTCAGATAGAGGAGGAGAGGATCAAAACACAACTAGATACGAGTTTATACATCGGCCTGCGCTTGAACACCGACTTGGAGACGGTGAAGAGCGACTTGGATATGAGTCAGGAGCTTTTGGACGCGAAGGAAATGGAGTTGAGAGAATTACTCGAAAAGGTTCACAGGTTAGACCAGCTGGAAGAGAAACAGGAGGAAGACAGCAAAGACGAGGGAGAAACCGAACGACTGCCTTCCGTGGACAATGTTTGGGTAGAGCAGGCGAGGGGACTGGCCAAAACATGCACCAACGATGATGATTCGGACACCGGATTGAGTTCAATGCACAGCCAGGACTCGGATAACGCACCTGTTTGCGAGTCACTAGTGTGACGAGACGGTTCAATACCGCGCGAACTCAGGGAACATTTCGCCTCTATTGATTTCACGAATGTTCTCTCTTTATAAGAGAGGAACGCATGTAAATTATACCAGTGTAGTGTTATGATCGCCTCGCTTAGGCTATACACATGAAGAATAGCTTGTAAGAAGGTGCAGCTTACCAAATTATAACCGGTTAACTAATGCATAGACTGAGATGTCCACTGTGTGCTGACTAATGTTGCAATACAAACAGTATGCATTTGTTTTAAGTAGCCTTATGTGTAAAAACTAGAATTAGAGTTTTGTGGGGTTTTATTTCCTCATTTATATTTATACATCTATATATATATATATATATATATATATGTGTGTGTGTGTGTGTGTGTGTGTGTGTAAAATTTGCATTGTTCTCTTCTGGGAAAATACTGATGACTCGTCATGCACTACACTGATTTTTATCTAATCAGTTGTTCTCTAGATATAAACAAGCAAACAAAATATTATAGTTCGTAGTTGATGCATCTGAAGTCTGCTCCACCCTCACTTCCTTTTTAACAGGAAATAAAGAGGAAGAAATCTGACCAGTGCCGCTGTAGCATGGACCATGATTTGCTAGTCAATTGGAGGTGGTGTTGGGGGCGGGGCATTCTGACTCTATACAACATCTGATTGGAGAAAAATCAATGTAGTGTGGGATGAGTCATCAGTATTTTTGGTCCGTTTTACCAGAAGAAAATTAGCCTGTTTAAAAACATTTGTTCTCAACGTTTAGCATATAGGATTTCTAGATTTCTTAAACATGGAATAGACCCCACAAAACTCTAATTTTGATTTAATGGGGTTTTGAGAATTATTTATTGTACAACATTTAGGCAGATCAAATCTCTGCATTGAGCAACTATGTGAAAATCAGTTGCTTGTTCACCAGACTAATTAGAATGATTCGCCAACATCTTTTACTCCAGGAATCATTTTGCATAACCAGAAAACATCCTGAGCTGTGGGAACTGATGTTGTGGGATTTAAAAGGTGCGTGCGACGTGCCGCTGTTTATACTTCTGAGCAGCTGATGCGTGAATCCCTGTTTGCTCTCAGTAAAGAGAAAGACTGAAGCAATTTCGACTGAACAGCTCCAATTAAAACCAAATGTACAGTCTTCTAGACATACAGGATTTGCTGCTAAGTCATTTCCGCTTTTTTACTTTTTATACATTCATTTTTTTGGTCACGAAGGGCATTTTAGGATCAAATTATAATTTTGTCATTGACTAATCTCATAGAATACATATTTCTCTATTGCAACTAATTGCAAAATTATCAAGAGGAACATGTTTTGAATGCACTTCATGTTAAAATGAAGTGTAGTACAAACCCATTATAAAACTTACATAAAACATGCCAGAAACTGTACATTTTGTTCCAGTATGACCTCAGCATCATAACCAACACAGACTTTCTTAAGTTTGGGCAGGGCATCCTTCCAACGCAATGCAGCAGAGTCACAGAGTTCAGGGATTCTGTGCTGTATGAAGAGGATTTAAGAGTTAAGCCTTAAATGTGATGTTTTAAAACAGAGGAAGAAAAGAAAAAGATCCGCCCTCCCACTTCTTTCTCAATTGAGTTTTAAGAGATGAATAATGACATTTGGAAAAGCCCTAATATGTCAGCTCCTAGATAAAAGAGGCAAATGTAAAAAAAAAAAAAAAGAAGAAGAAGAGTGTTTTATGTTCCATCTCTGCAAACTTTAATCATATAAATATCAAAGTAAAATTGAATAGGTTCTCTGTTTATGCTGTATGATTTATGCTCTAAAATAGAGCAGTTTATTTGTTGATAAATAATTAGCCATTTAAAAATGAGGCAAATCCATCAGAAGTCGTGTAAAAGGGGAAAATTCTGGGTCTGGCAGCAGTGAGTTCTGTGATTAAAGCTGAAGATGAGGAGGAGGGGGACAGACGATAAAGCGCCATTAATCTGGATTGGATTGAACCATTTCAAATAAACAACAGCTCTGGCGGGTTTGGAAGAGATTCAAGAACAGCTGGACGAGCAGGGAAGCACGGCGTGCCAATGTGGGACAAACAGTGCCCGTGTTGAATCAGGCGACATGCTGAGAGTGACATTCAACAAAACCTTCAGGATTATTCTTGGAATCGCAAGAACTGCTGTATTGTACAAATGTAGATCTGATGTTGTCATTATTTATTGTCCTGTTTATCCGTGTAAAATAAAAGCAGGGGATTGTGACGAAAACCTGGCGTGTCTATGAGTTCAGAGCCGACGCAGGCTCATTACGCGTAATTGAGATCCCCGTACAGTTCTAGCAGGATCAAAGACGTGTCATTCAAAATGCACTTTAAATTACATCTAACAATGAGATAGTAATACGAAGAAAGTTCATTTTGAAGGGGCACATTCAATAACCGCTGTCATTTATTCAAAGGAAGTGATGCGTAAATGATTGACACATGAAAAGAATACCTCAAAGGCAAAAAAGTGTCAATTTTGGACTTTGCATTAAAGGTAATGCGTAGAATGAGCTGTAATTGTTGTCTTA
The DNA here is from genome assembly GCA_032359395.1 of Enteromius anoplus. Lineage (NCBI taxonomy): Eukaryota > Metazoa > Chordata > Actinopteri > Cypriniformes > Cyprinidae > Enteromius > Enteromius anoplus. The sequence continues at coordinate 7,000,461 of JAUMHG010000079.1, forward strand.
GATTTAGCTTAGATTACTTCAGCATAACAAACTAATTTGAACCTCCCCGGCTATAATGAAGATGCCATTGTTAGTATGTAGCATTTAACTTAACGAAAAACAGGTTATGCAGCTTTTATCGTAAGGAATGATAATTCCGTTTTCCCTGATAAGGAACTATAAGTTTCCAAAGCAACCATTACAAACAACCAAAACCAACCAACCTCCTTATTTCAGTCACCCAATTCTGCTATGACAGATAGACAGAGATCTCATCTGAGGATCTCATCTCGGTACCTAATTGCAGTCAGGCTACCTCTGACGAGCACATGGAGGGCTGTGCGGCCCTCCAATGAAATGCCACCCCACACCATTACTGACCCACTGTCAAACCGGTCATGCTGGTGTATGTTGCAGGCAGCAGAACGTTCTCCACGGCGCCTCCAGACTCTGTCACGTCTGTCACATGTGCTCAGTTGTGAACCTGCTTTCATCTGTGAAGAGCACAGGGCACCAGTGGCGAATTTGTCAATATTGGTGTTCTTTGGCAAATGCCAAACGTCCTGCACAGTGTTGGGCTGTAAGCACAACCCCCACCTGTGGATGTCCACCCTCATGGAGTCTGTTTTTGACCGTTTGAGAAGAAATATGCACATTTGTGGCCTGCTGGAGATCATTTTGCAGGGCTCTGGCAGTGCTCCTGCTGCTGGGTTGTTGCCCTCCTAAGGCCTCCTCCACGTCTCCTGATGTACTGGCATGTCTCCTCGTAGCGCCTCCATGTTCTGGACACTACGCTGACAGACACAGCAAACCTTCTTGCAACAGCTCGCATTGATGTGCCATCCTGGATGAGCTGCACAACCTGAGCCACTTGTGTGGGTTGTAGACTCCGTCTCATGCTACCACTAGAGTGAAAGCACCGCCAGCATTGAATAGTGACCAAAACATCAGTCAGAAAGCATAGGAACTGAGAAGTGGTCTGTCGTCACCACCTTCTTATTGGGGGTGTTGTGCTAATTGCCTATAATTTCCACCTGTTGTCTCTTCCATTTGCACAACAGCATTTGAGATTGGTGGGCAGTTTGATTTCACAGGAGTGTGATTGACTTGGAGCTACATTGTATTGTTTAAGTGTTCCCTTTATTTTTTTGAGCAGTGTACATAAAATATGCTTTCCGCAAAAAATAATCAGCACAGCTATTTTCAATATTAATAATAATAAAACATGTTTCATGAGCAGCAAATAAATATATTAAAAATATTTCTGAAGAATCATATGATATTGAAAACTGGAGTAATGACTGAAGAAAATGTACATCACATAAACATTTGAAAATATTATATTAAAATAGAAAAGAGATATTTGGAATTGCAGTAATATTCAACTATCAAATAAATGATTTCTTGCTAAACATACAAGACTCCTTTCGAAAACAAAATAAAATCTTAACCAACCCTAACTTTCAAACAGTAGTGTGTGTATATATATATATATAAAATGTTAAATATTAACTCGGTGAGCAACACGCATGTCTTTGATAACGTCATTCAGCAAAACTATTAAACACTGAAGGTGTTTTTCCGGCCTTCCCACATCAGCTAAGGTGAATTCCTGCTTTTCCATAATAATCGGTCGGTAGTGAAGCAGCACTAACAGGTTTCAGTGCGTTCAGTCATATTGTCAGCTGATGAACATGTTACATATTCAGCAGCTGGGAATGAAGCACACAGAGCTGCTGAGCATATTAAAGTACCCAGGTGCACAGACACCTGCCTGGGACAATCTCAGCAAAATACAGATCAATTATAAACATGTTTGTATGAAAAACGAATGAAAGGTGTCTAAAGGTTAGGGAAATGAGCCAAAAAGCTATACAATATGCACACAAAACAATACATATTTAATATGGAAAAAAGGATGGATGTTTTATAGTCAGAACGAACACTTGGAAGGATGGATGTTTCAAAATACACCGAGTGAAAAGCACTATGACACAAATGCACGTGCACACACAGATTAAATGCCCTCATGTGACTTGCAAGAAGATTATAAATAATAGTTTCCTCGGGCAATGCCTCAAGAGAAGATTAAGATCGGCTGGTAGTGAAGTTAAGTTCAATTCCAAACACAGAGAACACAGACAGCATGGTGAAATTATTAAAGCTAGCAGAGAATCACTCACCGAGATCAAAATATTTTCACCTGTTCTGCCATGTCACATGTTTTTTTTTTATATTACTGTATTTTAACATTACACAGCATTGTATTAGGACTGACAGAGTATCTCTGCTTACAATAATAAAATGATACAAGAAGAAAATAGAAAAAATGAGAAAAGGGATAAACTGATGTTTGTTTGAATGTGGGAAAGGGATTTTTGGAATAAAGAGGTCGTCCAAAATACTGTGTTCATTCCTCTGCATTTAACTGCAGTGATTTACAGTAAAGGAATGTGTGTTTGTAATAAGGATTACTCATTTACAAAAGGTAAACTCATCTGGCCTGTTGCCTTGACCCCAGTGACAGCCAAAGACAAATCCATTCGATGTGGAAACAAGTTTTGGCTGAGATACAATGTTCCTGAGAACGTGGGTTCCACTTCACTGCATTTTAATTATTTTTCTCTGTAAAAATTTGCTATTTATGAAAGCACATTTCCGTCAAGCTAATTAAAATAAATAACAAAAAAGGAACTTTTGATTTTACAACCTGAATTCTGGAAGTGTTGAGACGCTTTTTAAATTTAAATAAAATGAAAACTAAAATTTCCGGAATTCGGGTTGAATCTCAGAATACAGACGTTTTTCATCGCAATTCGCAACTACAGTTTTGAAATCCAATGTGGAAGTGTGGATCGGGCTGCATTTTTCTGTCCGAGCCCGGCCCGTGTCCGACAGAGCAGTAAATGAACCCAACCCGAGCCCGATCTAGTTTTTTTCTCATAATGACAGGGGCAGAGTCGGGCACTAAAATTCCCCGGGAAAATTCTAAGCTTATCAGCCCATCCCCTTTTTAATAAGTCCTCCCCTACACATCTCTCTCCATGATGGTAACAGTTACACTTTTTTATAAAATAGAGCTGCAATAGAGGGGGGGGTTCATTTTTTATATTTTAAATAGACTTGACCTGCAATCGGTTCATTGGATAAACGCATTCCCCATTCCCAAGATGCTTTGCTCTATTCTACATTAGACATATGGATAGATATATTATAGATTATAGATGCTATATTGATCCCCAAGGGGAATTCAAGAACAAACAAACAAATATATATATATATATTTTTTTTTGTGACCATGAATGTTCTGCAGGATAACCTAACCATGACAAAGATACAGAGGGTGAGCAACTGATATAAATATTGCTTGGACGTTTTCAGAGAGCAGTTCATGGGAATATTTGGCCACTTTTCACAGAGAATTGAGTAATGTCAATAAATCTGATAAGCACAGGCCGGTTGCGTTCACCTAATTTGTGATCCGCTGAGTAAGTCCTTCGGCCGGCCCACCGGGAAGAGTCCCGGCTGTCCCGATTGCCACTCCGCTCCTGAATACTAATAACTCATGCACTTTTTAGTGTGGAAAGCCCGCTTTTATTAAGCAACTGTAGGAAGGTGTTCGGAAATGTCAACAGATGAGAGCATCAGTGCACACGGGCAAAAAGCGCTTTTATAACACAGGCACACATTCGCGCTGATGTGACCGAGCCTGACCCGAGCATCCTTAAATATCTGTCCGAACCCGTATCTGTCGGGTATCCATCCTCTAATCCGCAAGTTGCGTTTTTCTTTTCTGAAAATCACAAATGCAACATGGTGGACACAAAACAATACAGAACAGCGAGACGTAAACTCAAAGTCAGAAAAGTAAGAAATAAAGTTGAAATTGCAAGACAAACAGACAGAATTTATATCTGATTTGAGGTTTTTTCCTCCGCAAAGTCCAAACTGTGATGATAAAATGCCACAATTAGCTCTATTTATTTCAATTCCATGACAGATGGGCTTCTGTAGTTATTAGTCTATATTTTTGATGTCGCAGGGCAGTGAAAGCTCAATTTTTTTTTAACAAAGTTTCGCTGCTTTTAACTTGAGCATATTTATTAGGTTTATTGTGACTCAAAACAGTTAAATAAGAATGCAGAAACACTCTCTGTGTGCCTAAAGATGACTTTACGGCAAGCCTTGCACACTTCCCGTGTTTTCCCAGAGCTCTGACTGCACTACAGTAAAGTTTAACACTACAGTTTTCTCAAAGCGAAAACACACAGGGCGGAGGAAAACTCAAGGGGCATCGAACAGGTTTTCTGCAGAACAAGTTGGGGCACTTGCTTTGGAGAACAAAAAACGAATTTGCTTCCACTTCACCTGTCAACGATCATAATCTCAAATCGGAGACAATAATGTTATCCTGCATGCGACCTGGCAGCAAATAATCATGATGCAAACATACTTAACAGAACTAAAGTCTCTGACATCGCATGCGCTGACATCTGGCCGAAAACTAGAGGAAGAACACTTATGGTTTTTAAATTCCATATCAAATTACGACTTGAGGAATTAGCTTACTGCTAATGCATTCTTCATCTGACCCCGAGGAGAAACTAATAAGTGCATGCTGACAGATGGTGTGTTTATCCTTTTCAAAACTACTCACAAACAGCATCACAGCTAATTGTGGTTCTGATCACATGAACAAAGAACTTGGATATAGCTAATAAAAAAGAAACAATAAACAGCATGATAAATCAGTCAGGTGACATCATTGGTTAACTCATTAAATCTGTCTGGAGAAGCAAAATTGTTCTTTTTCTCAGGTTGAAGATGGAATAGTGGCTCAAAATGAACATGCCGGATGCTCATTTTAACACTCAAACATCCCATAATATGAATCTCAGGAAGCAGATGGGCTTTTCACCCTTTCCTGTTAAATGTTTCCCAAATGCGCCAAATCAAATGAGAAGAACAGAAATGAAGTGAGTTTGTGCGCAGGTTATTTTGAAAGAGAAACCCAGTAATTCAGTCTCTAGTTACACCTGGTTTCCCCTCTTTTTATTCCGAAGAACCTGCAGTATCGAGGTCATTCAGGGGAAAAGAAACTGTCAAGCATTATTAAAACCAACTGCCTTTTACGCATACACTTGATGTTAATCCACTTTTAAACTTGCAATGATTTTCTAGCATAAATACCACGATAAAACCATGATATGATAAACAGTGAATAATTTCAGTGTGTATTGTGTCATTATTAAATTATAGAAATATATAATATATATATATAAATTGACATTATATAACAACAAAACAGCCTTAGCAAGACAAATGAGTCACTTATTTTATTTCAAAAATGTTAAAAATTCCATAAATGCTGAAAATGACACTGTAGTGGAAACAGTGGAAGGTAAGACTCACTGGAAACACTGCCGAAGACTAAGAGATGACGTAGACACCTTCTTCAGGGGACGGAAGCTCAAGTAAAGAAGTGGTCAATAATTAAGCCCCTTAGCTTTTAAACAAGGCCCGGGCAGATGTTAACGTGTTTCTAACATGTGCTGTCAGAGACACTACTGAGAACAGCAGGGAGACAAATTACATCCTGGCCTATGACATCCCTTTAGGACAGATCCGAGACCAGCTCTCATCTGTCCCGACACAAACAAGTACATGAAAACTGCCATTTGACCTAATAAAAGCACCTACTGTATAAACACAACATAGCATGTTGGCCTGAAGGTATCCGCTTTAAACAGGTCGAGGATAGTACACTTCTACACCTTCAGGCAAAAAACCAAATGACCTGGAAACCTTGGAAACGGGATCATATCGGAATGAGTCAGAATTAGAGGGATTTTCCACCCAAAAATGAAACTCTGTCATTATTTACTCACTCGCATATCATTCCATATCTTAATGAGTTTCTTATATGGAACAGAAAGGAAAGAAGATATTAGAATATATAGAAAGTAATCCTTATCCACAGACTTCCAAAAAATATTATGGAAGTCAATAGAATCTGAAACAATTTGGTTACAGACATAGCACACATTTTTAGATCTCGTTGACTGGTTTTGGGTTGCACTACTAAAGTATGAACAAAAAAATGAAACACTTAATATAAATTAAATTAAAATAAAATGCGCGAAAAAAAAAAAAAGAGAACTCAGATTGACAAAAAAATATATATATGCAAGTCAATAGGATCGAAAAACGTTTTGTTTGGTTCTTTTTTCCACTGATTTCTGGGTAGACTATATCTTAATCTCACTGTAGATGACTTTTACTTTAAGCAAAACAAGATTTCAAGGTCCATCCTTGGATTAAAGCCGAATTTTGTTTTCCCCCACACACTGTCGTTACAAACAATATCTTTAACGGGCTTCTCGTGACGAAATATAAGTAGTGCGCCACATTAACGAGCGCATTACAGAAAGGAGGAAGGGGATGTTTCTCAAATACAAACAAAGCTGACCTCTGTGCACAGGCAGGTTTTGGAGCAGCAAACCTTCCAGCTTTGATCCTGAACTAGCGGCTTTCCGCCATTACCAGGTCATGGAGGTTCACTCAAAGCATTCCTCGGCTTAATAGGTCACTACGCTAATAGATTGTGTGGAGATGGGTGGGAGCGGGTTGACACAGGTATGCAGAATCACTCAGAGGGCCTCTTACACATGCAGTAAATTAGAACATGTAAATGCATCCTAAAACTGTTTAGAAGTGGGTGATATAACGGCAGACACGATTAACCGGTAGAGATTTAGGATCATCACTATGACGGTTACACACTCATACTGTAAGATGCTGTTGTGCAACTAAAATTTATTTGCATGCATATTGTAGCATTGCGGTTTAAAAAAGTGATTGAAATGCAATTAGCTGTAAAAGACAACTTATTTTGCAATATGCAGGCAGACTGAGAGACTTTTGTGATTTCTGTCAGAGAGGCACGCGTACAAGTAATTTTTGACCTCTCACCGCTCTTGACTGAATCACTTTTTCACAGTGAACATGCAGTGGTTTTAGAAATGTGATTATCCAATGTATGCAGCATTTCGTGTTTGCTCTACTGTAGTTTTTGTTCTATTACTGGCTAGTTTCTTATTTAATTGTGTGTTTACTTGAGCTTGTGTTTTTTTCTTCTTAATTTAGGCTATACTGACACTGGTGACAATAACAATGTAATTTCTATGGTATCGAAATCTGGATATCATAAAGACCTTTTTTAAAGCAAAAATACATTAATAATAATCTTACAAAAGACTTTAAAATGAACCCTGAAAAAAACGCACCAATTATAAGTGATCAGTCAGTCATTTGCAGTGATTCATAGAATTATAGTTCATTCCCTAATTAACCCTAAGAGGACCTTTGGTCTCTTATCCAGATTTTTTTTCTCCTCAAATTAAAGTTTATAATGTTGTAATTCATCTCAGAGCAGGTTGAGCTTGTTAAAGGCTTAGAAGTATTTATGGAGGAATTCTCTGAAAATCATTACGCTGTAAAAGGACTGGATGGAAAAATACTTCCAGAATCACATCAGCCACCCACAACACCCTAACAACCACCTAAAACACAACAGCAGCTGCCTAGCAGTCACCTACAACATCTCAACCCCTTAAAACTCACAGTAACAACTCAGGACACCCATAGCAACAACTTTGCAACCACCCAGAAAACTATAACCTCATAACACTTAGCATTCAAAACACCTTAACAAATGCAGAGTGATGACCTGGCAACCGCGGCAGTTCTTGTAGTAATGCGCTAAAAAGCAACAACAAAGAAACACTTTTAGCTAGTACTCAGTGACTAATATTGAGTTTACATTAATTTGAGCCATTAACGATGCTTTGGATGGGTGGACTGAGCTTCTGGCTCTTCTCCAAGCCTTAAACAGCATTGAGGTGAAGTGAGCCGGTGAAAGTGCGAGGTCTGTGTGACTAAATCGACGGAGACTAATGATAACACTTAAGTAATCAATCAGCTTTTCACACGACCTTTGTGTGAATGGAGCCCTTCCTATGCTGGTCTTCATGTTGACTTAGCAGGCAGACACGTTGAGAACGGCACACAATTACGAATTCGCCTTGCACTTGATGTTAAACAGTGTGTGCATGTAGAGCCGGTTGAGGACTGAACCTATATGCTCGCTTGCAAACAGAACGAGGCCTTCGAGAGACATGAAGTGAAACAAACAGGAGATAAAAAGATTTGAGGGCATAACAGAAACCGGCTCCTCCACTGTTTCATGACATCAGTCCTGGACTCGCTCGCGTGTGGCGCTGCTCATCTGAAAACTACACCTCAGATAATTACAGGGCTGTGACAGGCAGACGCTTTATGACACACCCTCGCATAAGAACACACACTCGCTCACGCTTCTGAAAAAAATAGCAGTTGTCGTCTGTGTTTTTGTATGTCATCATTGGACTCTTACTGGAGGATGTTGTGGAGCGACAGCAGAGAGGCCTGTAGGATGCAAATGATCGACACTGCTCATTTAGTCACAAGGTCTGGTTTTCATTGAAATATATATAGAGAATATGAGAGTATTAAAATAGCTGCTTATATTTGACAGGAGCATTGTCTCATGTGCCCTCATATTTTAACACATGAATACAAAATATAGAACACATGAAGGACCAGTAGTCCTGCAGTCGCTTTCAAAACTCTTGGAGAAAAAATAAAAATAAAAAAGATGCTTTTGTGTGATAATTGAAAATATATATATATATATATATATATATATTTTCAGAAATGTAATCTGGTTAAGCTCAGGCACAACTTAAATTAGCAATAAATTATATAAACAGCATAATTGGCAATTAAAAGTAATAATAACATGATGGGAATAAAGAACAAATTAGGGTGTTTTTAAGTAATTATTTTCCAATTTCTGCAATTTTACGTAAAGAGATGCAATGTTTTAACACGTCCATTTAATTACTTACCAATCTTTGTGTAGTTGTTTTGCCAAAATGAAAATTAATTACCATTACTTAAACTCCCAATTATCTCCAGAAAACACATTTTCTTCTAAACATCTTGGGTGAGGAGCGAGAGTGGGACAGACAGACATTGTCTGTCTATAATGTCTATATCGATCTATGGGCTTTCTATTATCTATCTGTCTGACAGATTACAGATAGATAGAGAGACAGATGACAGATAGAGAGAGAGACAGACAAAGAGAGAGAGAGACAGACAGACAGAAGACAGAGAGACAGACAGACAGAAGACAGAGAGACAGACAGACAGACAGGGAGACAGACAGACTGAAGACAGACAGAAGACAGAGAGACAGACAGACAGAAGACAGAGAGACAGAAGACAGAAAAAAGACAGACAGGGAGACAAACAGACAGAAGACAGAGAGAAGACAGACAGAAGACAGAGAGACAGACAGACAGAAGACAGAGAGACAGAAGACAGACAGGGAGACAGACAGATAGAAGACAGAGAGACAGAAGACAGACAGGGAGACAGACAGATAGAAGACAGAGAGACAGAGACAGAGAGACAGAAGACAGACAGAAGACAGAGAGACAGACAGACAGAAGACAGAGAGACAGACAGACAGACAGATAGAGAGACAGATATATAGATGGAGAGACAGACAGATAGAGAGCCAGATAAACAGACAGACAGACAGACAGAGCGACAGACAGACAGACAGACAGACAGAAAGAGAGAGCCAGATAGACAGATAGAGAGACAGACAGCTAGAGAGACAGCCAGCCAGAGAGATAGAGAGACAGAAAGACAGACAGACAGAAAGACAGACAGAGACAGACAGACAGAGAGACAGACAGAGAGACAGACAGATAGACAATTGATAAACAAAGACAGAGATGGAGAGAGAAAAAGACTGACAGACCGATAGATAGACAGATGATAGATATAGATTAAAGACAGATGAAAGATAGATAATAGACAACAGACAGATAGACACAGACAGACAATAGATAGACAATTGATAAACAAAGACAGAGAGAGATGGAGAGAGAAAAAGACTGACAGACAGAAAGATAGACAGATGATAGATAAGAATTTATACAGACTATAGATAGATAATAGACAGTCGATATACAGACTAGAGATAGATAGACCGATAGATAGAAATAGGCCGATAGATCGATAGATCAATAGACTGACCGACAGATAGATAGAATTCTAAAATGAAAGACATGAAGCCATAAGTTCATTATGAATTAATATTTTATTAATGAATATAAAAAGCTACATTAAAATATGGACATTGATGGAAATCCCACAGTGATACGTTAACACTGACTGACGTAAAGTTGGTAGAGCACATCAGCAACACGTGGTCAGAGATGGTGGAGAGGGCTTTAATTGTTAAATGTCAGTGTGTCATGGTGCAGTTATGAAGTGAGCACACTCTGTTCTGTGACCAGTCCCGCGAGGGCTCAAATTAGCTGTGATTCTTGCACTTGACTTGCCGTCATTGGGCAGGTGATGAAGTTTCTCTCGTTCAGCGCCACATGCCTTTGTTTACAAACACAGAGAGGTATTTATTCAGGGTGTGCAACAAAATGACTTTAAGAAGAATAATTGCAGGGACAGTCCCACAATCACAATGATAATGGCCAAAGTCTTTGAACCTTCCCATGTCATGGTTCACTTACGAAATCGAACCTGTGACCTGCTTGACTAAAAAACAATGTTTAAACAAAAAATCATGTACATGCTTTACTAAATTGCATAACTAACATTACAACTAGCATACATTCAAAACAACAAGAGCAATAATGCACAACCCGTGGAAGTAGCCTTATGTGAACTACTAAATTAAACGTAGCCACAAAAACAACCCGCTGTAACAACTGTTCTTATGAGCCCTGCAGCTTCTGCTATACAAAACTGAGCGCTAAAAGCATGAGGTGTTCTCAGCTAAAGGCACCTCAGGCAACAACAGCACTCTCGTCCTTTATTGCCTCGCTCTAGTCTCTCAGGAACGCTCGAAATATCACTTTGCTCTGCTGTGCCATTCACTTTGGTCTTTGCTGAACATCATCTTGCTCTTAAAACCACTCAAAAAATAATTATGTTCAATGAACCTACTTTAAAAATATATCTATTAAATGAAGGCTACAGTAAAGATGGAATGGAATCATATATTTGAATGGATTTGATCTAGTTGGCACAAAATTAAATATGTTGTCTGGTCACACCTGTTAATTTTCATATTTGTTGTTGTATCATGTGACCCTAACTGAAACACATTTATACACACACACACACGTGTCTGCTTGTTTTAGTTCATAATATGAAAAAATATATATAATGACATACCTCAACCATACAAGTAAAAAAAATAAAATAAATGTAATATATTCCTAATGCTTTTTAACTTTTGTGTTATATTAAAATTAAACTACACACACACACACACACATATATATGTGCGTATATATATATAAAATATATATGTGTGTAAATATTATATATGTGTGCGTAAATATTATATATATA
>JAUMHG010000079.1:7012032-7024647 GCA_032359395.1 Enteromius anoplus
ATGTGTGTGTGTGTATGTATATATATATATATATATATATATATTTCTAAACACACACACACACACACATATATATATATATATACACACACACATATATGTACACACACACACATACTGTTTACATTCACAGTTTACATACATAAAAAAAAAAAATATATATACATATATATATACATATACATATATATACATATATATACACATATACATATATATATAAGTGAAAAAAAGTAAAATAGTACTAAATATATTTGAAAATAATGCTTGAGAATTTCTATATCAAAATGTAATTTTATGCAGTAATTGTAGTAAAGTTTTTTTTTTTTTTTGAATGACTGTGATCAAAAAAATCTGTGATAAAGTTTCTCTGCTGTCCATCAAAACACCAAGCTTTAAAAGAGTTTTCTAGCTGTGGAGAATCACAAATCCATCAGCTGGAGCTATGAATAGGACAGATCTGCTTCCACATCACTACGTCCAGACAACACAAGCCCAGCGGTGTCAAAACGGGACGCTAAGCATGCTTTCAGATTAAAAACACTTCATCACAATGTGTCTCTCTCAAGCTCCACAGCCTGAGACCTCAGCAGTCCACTGTATGATGGGAGTATGAAACATGTGTGTCCATATGGACCAGCTGCTTCCCGCTGGACACCCTCTAGGCTCCACAGCAATTGTGCTTAAGCAGATTATCCTGCAGAGTTTAGCCACGCTGGATTTAGCCGTTTGTCGGCACTGTGAGGTGCAGGAGGCGCAGCAAGAGCTCTTGAGGCAGAGCAGCCTGGTGGACAATAGAGGTGATGAACGGCCAGACCCAGGAGAAGACAGCAGGTACGGACTGTCTGGAACCCTAGAAACCGAGCATCAGTAATCATAAGTGACAGATGCCTCTGTCGGATGCTGGGGTGGTATATAATCCAAAATAATGAAACTTTACTTTGAGAATGACAAACAGAATGAGATCTGGCAGACATTAAATGAAAATGCATTCAAAAGGTTTTCTGTGGAACACACAAGAAGCTATTCTAAAGAATGTTGGCAACCAAATGATTTTGGGTCCCATTGACTTCCGTATGGACAAAGAAATACTAGTCAGTCAACTCTGAAACAGTTTGGTTAACCAGCATTCTTCAAAATATCCTCTTTTATGTTCCACAGAGGAAAGAAAAACAAGTTTGTAATGACATCAAGATGAGTAAATGGTGGCGGAATTGACATTCTTTGATGGACTATCCCTTTATCACATATTCAAACTTGACACACCAGATCTGACATCAGTGACACCAAAGGCCACCGGTTCTTGTGTACAAATTTGAATATGCAAAATAATTATATTCTGCTGTACAGCTTAAGACAACGTAAAATATAGTGCATTAGTTACATTCATAACTTCAAATTTTTTAAAATCGTTTATCTTTACTTGGGGCACTACAGTATTTTCTTGATTCCATTTCAATAAGTGCGTTACATTTTTGTAATAAAAAAATATTCAATTAATTAAAAATGTCCTTATGAAATATGTTTTACTTTTTCAAATTCTATGTTTTATTTTTTCTAGATTTATTATTTAATAAAAAATGTATTACTAAAATAGTGGTAATCAAGTGAAGGAATGAAACATCAACAACTTAATGATTTTATTATTATCATTAGTTACTAGTACTACTATACATACAGTACTACATATATATATATTTTAATATAATATATTTTATTTTTAGTATTTTCTTCAGATTTAAGTTCATACTGCGAGTTATGTGAAATCATAGGCATTACAACATAGAATAATGATATAACCTCCATATTAAATAAATGTAGACAAAAGAAAAACACTTACAATATAATCTATGCACTAGTAGCTGTGGCAGCACTAACTACCAATATGCTTAAATTACCTTTAGGTGGCTAAACTTCATTTAGTACTCATGTGGTCACAATGGGAGAGAGCTGGGATTGTGGATTTGTTGGACCTTGCACTGTATATTTGAGAAGCCATTAACTACCAGAGACAATGTCAGCAACTGCACCTGGGCTCAGGTAAAGATATAGGGCTCCGTTTAATTTTTTCCCAAATTCTGTTTCATTTAATTCATTTTTTTCCCCATTTCTTCCTGGATTCCATTTTTTCCAGACTCAATTTGAATTGTTAAATTAAAGTTTATTAATCCAATTAGTAAACCTATAATTTAACAACAATTTAGTGTTACATTTTTAGGGCCCAATGACTAATTACTGTACTTTTTCCCTTATCATCAAATGAATGCATCAAACATTAATTAAATTTTTCTTGTTATTTTTACAATTTTTTGGGCAAACAAAGTGCTGCACAACAGGTGTACTGTTAAAACACAAGAAAAAAAGATTTGGAAAAGAGCTAAACTATTACTGACCTCTGCCTAAGTTACATTTCTAACAACCGAGTGACCGTGCACTTTAAAAACTTCGCACGGACTCAGGTTTCTAGATGGCTGAAAACATTCCCTAACGACCCGGTCCGCTGGGGCAGACGCAGTCTTCTCAACAGCAAGGTGATGCTGGGAAATCAGGAGCTAAGCCATGAATAAGTAAACGCCACTCCGGCTCAGTGTTGTTAATCATGGGAGTTCATACTGAACGTATTACCCTTGGGATTTGATCCCACCACATCTCTCCTCAGTATTGTTTATGCAACATCTAGAGCGCAGCCACCAACACGGTCACCTGAATCTCAATGTGATCAGATAAGATCAGCAGTTCCTTGATCAGCTTTCCTACTTTCATTCAGTGTTGTTGCGTAACCATCGCACCCAAGTAAACGACAATGGCTATCGCACCCTTATCCAACAGCCCGACACGCACAGACGACTATGAGCTGTATTTCAAGCCATGTATCCCATCGCTTCATCTGCAGGGTTGCCAGATATGCTGTAATCTTTTCCCCTGGGAGTCCCTGGAAACCAGATACAGAAGAGGAAGATCAAACGCTGGGCACGGGATCACATGTCTCCGCTGCTCGTATGGAGCGTGACGCACACATGGCATACAGGGACAGAGGTTTTTCCCATAGCCTCCCACACTCTGACTCTTTTCAGAGGTGGGACGTCTGGTAATCACATGATTAGGAAAACAACCACACCACAGAGCTGGCCAGGTCTGTGAAGATGACGAGCTGTGGTGGGGAGAGAAAAAAAAATACATAAAAGGAGTCCATTGGAAGTAGTGTTAGCGTTTTTTATATTTTTCCCTCATTCTTTGAAGAGTTCAAAGTAGAATTTTTCCTCTAATGAACTGCTTACAACTACTATATAGGAATCATTCAAATGTTAAGATATTTATAAAATATAGAGGTTTTAATATATATATATATATATATATATATATATATATATTATATATACACACACACTTGTAAAGTATGTTAATATATTTTATATTTGTTGGTTTTTATTGGTTGGTGGGGGTTTTATGATGTTCATTGCTAACAACTGGTAAAAATATATGCATGTATGCAATACATGTGAATGAACTTTTAAAGTTGTGTGGAACAGTTTACCAATTGGATAAGTTTGAGGAAATCCTGTTATGGATATATATAAAAAAAAAAAAGTGGGAAAAAAAAATATAATAAATGTTATATACTGTAATTATAAATAAAATAAAACTAAATAAGAACAGAAATGAAGTAACAAATTAACAAAAATATATTAATTGTATAATTATGAATGATTACATTACAAAACGTTTTAAATAACACAAACACAAGAAGAAAAAAAACAGAAAGCAGAAATAAAATGAATTGGATTAAATAACACAAAACATATTTAAAAGAAACCAAACAGAAAAAAACAAACAAAACTAAGCACTAAAAATATATAAGCTTAAATCAAATGCACAAAAAAAAAAAAAAATAGAAAAAGAATAAGGAAACAAAACTGAGATAAAAGCAAAGCAAGCAAACACAACCAACTGACAGAAGAACAAAACACATTCTACGCTGTTACTGGAGACCCTCTGAAACCAAGAAGAAAACCTCAGTGAAATTTTTTTCTTCATGCTGAATTTGTTTCATTGTGTTTGCATTTTATGTGTGACAGGGGACTTTTTTTATATAACCACAAACCCGCTGGAAGGAACCTGAGTCACTTAGCCTGCATAAAAGTTTTTTTTTTTTTTTCCACCTGATTCTCTTTGCATGAGAACAAAGAAAAATTTAGTTCGACCACTTTTAAACTACAGCTGGCAATCAAGATGTTCCTGTCAAGGATTGTGCTTTAGGAACTTTATTTTGAACTCCTTATTAACTGCATTATTGATTCGCGGGAGGATTCAAATTCTCAGAAGGTGATGCTGAAACTGAAGGTCAACATGTTTGTTAAACCCACAGACACAAAAGAGAATGACCTCCGCAGCAACCTTACAGTCCCTGTCAAGGAAAGTTTGCCGCTCCCCCTGACATCATTGCAAGTGCTACAAAGGACGGTGCAAAGGCACCAGGATGGTGAATGTTAAAAGTTAAAAGGCCAGATGCTTGTTTTCATAGCTGGTGTGACTCATCTGCTCCAGTGTCAGCTCCTTCCATACAAGGGGGCAGGTGGAAATGGCAGGACGTTGGCCTCTGGGGGCCCGAGGGTTTAAATACAGCCTGCTGACATAACTGATCAGAGATCAACGCTTCTGCTTCATTTTTCCACCACACCTACTGCTTTTCCGCCTGATCCCAGAGGGTAAAGATGCTGGATGTGAAACGGGGACACAGTCAGGGCTCAAAAATGAGGATGCAGGCATAACAATTTATTTTTATCCTCATAATGCTCATAAGCTATCTTTATCTTCCTTCTTTCCAGTGACAGAGATACAGGCCCGCTTAGTGTGAAGATGGAGAACCAATATTAAAATTTTAAATAAATATGATTTTTGAGTTTTACCTGGCAAAATATACTAGCAAGACCTGGCAAATTATTTAATTTCTTCTTATTATTATTTTGTAAGATTTAATCTTTAAATAAGAAATAGCTGAGAAGGAAAATACCAGTTATAGTGAGCATTATTTAGATAATATAGTATTTATTCAAATTTTAAATAATTTTTCAACTCAATTTAAGTTTTGATTATTTTTGTGTGCTTTTATTATTTGTATTTATTTTAGTTTTTCCATTCCGTTTAGTGTTTTTGTTTTTATTCGTTTTAAATTTGAGTAAATTCAATTAAATTTAATCAATTTTGCCGTTCAATTAAATCAAATGTTTGTTTTTTAATCTAATATTTATATTATTCATAGAAATAGGATTATATAGCAATGAACCGATTTGACAGCCCTAATTTATTTTTAAAATGCAATGTCCAAAATCAAAAGGGTACCTGAAATACCTTTCAATATGATACGTTTTTATACAATTTTAACTGCAAAACCTATGTACAAGCCCTGACGATATCTTTATTTTTACAAAACATTCTTGACTTCCTCACTGAGATACAGATATCCCACTCAAAAGTGGTGAAAAAAGCCTCTAAAACTTTACCTCATGAAAGTATCACCTTTCATTCAAATCCTTATCCATTGTAAAGAATCCATACAGTCGCATTAATCACTTTGAATGTGAGGGATTGGGTCCTCATTAAAGCATCATTATAACTAACCCCTCTTCAACGAGTACAAAAACCTCCCAAACCAAAGCAAGCAACACCTGTCAGTGTAATCCCATCCCAAAGCAGAGAACGTTAAAACGCATTAATTGTTGTCGGCATCGGCGAACAATTGTTTCTGTCGTAGGATCAAATTCCTTAACTCCGCCTACACAAAGCAAAAACGTATGAAAGTAAATGATTCAGTACCTGCTTTGGCTTTCTTGACATTCATCAGTCTTGCTGCTCTCCGGCCAAACAAACGTTTGAGCTGGAGTCTGTTGAGATCTAGCGCTGCGATTCTTCGGCAGGAGGGAACTTCCTTGTCCGGATTGACCTCGGCTCCTTCTGCGAGCCACTTTACCCACGGGCCCCGACCTCACACGCCAGGCCGAAGAGCTGGAGCTGTGAAGAGACAGAAATCAGTACTCAAAACTCACCTCAGGGACACACAGTGACCTCAGAAAGTATTCGGACACTTCACAAAGAACACATTTTTACATTGCATTGCCTTGCTATCACCTTTTTTCCCCCTAAACGCAATCTAGATGAACACCCATATCCATACAACATAAGGGTGAGTATAGTAAAATGTTTTCTTTCAGATATGTATGAATTTCATTGCATTAACCTTGTGGCATCTGTAAACAATCAATAGGACAGTTTCTCAGAAGCAACTTTACATTGAGATCTTTTTCCACTTCCTTTTGATTTTTGCGTGATTATTTTTCACACCGGAGCAACAGGCCACTGTACACACACTGATTTATCTGAACATCAGAGGAAGCAGCTGTAGTCCTGATATACTCCGTTTACTGTATTCACCCAAACACACTCATTCAATTACACTCACCGGGTCGCAAAACACATGTAAAGAGTCACATGATCGTCACAACTGAGTAACAGATGACTGACACGTTAGCATGGCTATTGACCTAGAACTAGGCCTGATCACATTAAATGAACCGTTTCGAAACTAGTTTTTTTTTTTTTTTTAAAGAAAATTCGTTATATTTTTTTGTGGTAATATTTTTAGGTAAATATAACTAAACTGCACAATCCCAATCATTTAAAAATATATGTAATTATAAATAATAATACCAATTATATTGCTGCTAGGGAGGAATTGTTTATTAATTAGCTTTTAATATTTAGTTTTCCTTTATTTTATTTTATTTTTTTATTTAAAGCTTTGTTATTTTACTGTAGATTTACTTCTTTTTATTTATTTTCTGTATTTAGCTCGAGTTAATTTTTGTTTACTTTAAATTTACCATTTCAAATTGTTTCTGTTTGAATTTATTTTGCTTTATGTAGTTACTAATACAAAAGGCAAAAGTGGCTAAAGATCAATTTTTTTTATCTAACATTTCTAGGTATTTAAGCTTTGTTATAATTAATAAACACACAACACTGCTTAGTTAAACAAATCTAAATGCCTTATGCAATTTTGCTTTATTTTTTTCAGTACATAATTAAAGTTAGCTACATACATGATGCAATATACTATTCTAGAGCATTCTGATCTGCTGTGCAAAGAGTTTTTCAGTGTCATTTCTGATACCATGTTTATGCAAATTTGGATTTTCTGGCTACCATGAATACCCTCAAAATCCCTGAGTGACTCTGCAAGCCTGCAGTAAAATGTGTATTTCTCACAAGGCCTATGAATGTTTGCATTTCAACGCAGGCTGTGCTCTAGGGCATTTACGCTTGATTTTCTGGTATCATGGTGAAGCGTTGAAAACCTGAGCTGGGGGTTTGGACACACACACAGAGAAATATTAATATATCCTTATTTCCTCATCATGCCAAATTCGAAAACTCCACACACTGACCCTTAGTGACCCTATTCGGCTCAAGGATTTCATTCTACTGACACTAATGCAGAAGTGTTACATTTTTGATTTTGAATTTTTACAGTTTTCATTTACTTCAATATTTCTAAGTCTATCACTATATTTGGATGCATTTTTTAAAATATGGATTCAAATGTTTTTCAACCTAAATATCTAAAACAACAAATATCAAAATACGCCTCCCACCCATAAGTATGCACTATATCTAGGCATCTCAGCAATGTTCTGTATGAACACAAGCTCTCAAAATAAAATGCCATGACGTGTGAACTTGAATTTCCTGCACAAAGATAATCAGATACACGCACATGCAAACAGACGAGTAGACACACAAAACCCTCTCAGCTAGCCAGAAGCATTTTCTCAGACAGTTAAAGCTCCAGAACAAGATTCATTCTTGCTCAGACAGAAGTACAAAGCCATAAATTTTGTCACTTTGTAACGAAAAAAAAAAAAAAAAGGACCTGATTAGTGACACCCACCTGTAGTTAACTCATTGAACACTGCCGAAGCAATAGTTTGCTCAAAAATAAAAATCATTTTATTATTAGTTCATTTACTTCCCTATCTTGTTTCAAACCTGTATGACTTTATTTGTTCTGTGGAAAACAAAAGAAGATTTTTCAAAGAATTTTACATGGAATTACTATGAACGACGACTGAATAGTAGTTTGTTTTTAAATTTAATTTTTTAAAATTATTTCATTGTTTTATTTTTAAGTAGCATTCCTGGTCCTCCATTTGTGTGTGTGTGTGTGTTTCGTAGAAAAATTTAAGTCGGAACAATAAAGTCAATTTGGTACAATAAAGCAAACAATAATAATGAATAATAATGAAAACGTTTAATGGGATATTTACAAAAACTTGAGTGTATTTTATTAACATTGTACCAACTAACTTTATTTGAACAAAAAAGGGGACAGATCGTTCTTTATTTCTTTCACATACCTGTCTTCAGTGGCACCTCCATCTGAGTCTTGAGAAGGGAGCTGCTCCTTCTTGACCCCACCCACAGTGGAATTCTGGGAACGCCTGCTGCTCCTCCTGGTTCGACCCTGAATCACATACATTCTTAAACTGATATGTGTAGGATAAATGCACAGCACAAAAAAATAAACCCTATCTGATATGGAATATCTGAAATGGAGCTGCTGCAAATGTTTGATTTCATATGATGCTGGTCATAAAATGAGATGCACCTGTGCCTGAGTGAAGGAGTTGGAGGTTCTGGTTTTGGGAAGGTGGCCACGGGCAGGGCTCCTCTTGGCAGGCGAGGATCTGGCAGCTGCATTGTACTTGCCTGACTCCAGAAGGTAATGCTGAGCTACTTTCAGCAGCCGTGTGAAAACATTCTTAGTGCTAGAGCCTGGAGCTGCTGGAGTAGCACAGATCACAAATTTATAGGCATGTAAACACTATTAATGAATGAACAAATTAATCAAATATCTAAAATCAAAATAAAATTTAACAGATCAAACTGGAACAAAAGTTATTTTAAAGTCACTTTTAAAGCACTTGGCAAAAAGTAACGTAAACATTAAAAAAGTACAGATGGTTCAACTTTTGTGAGCTGCACTATATTTCCAGGTACAAACAAATATCACTGCAGACGGGCCCACAGCACAAAACTGAATGTTATCAGACTCTATCACATTTACTCAGGTGCTGCCGGCCTGCTCTTGCTAATGCAGGCTGTGTGCCGGAGAACAGATATCCATGCAGGCCACATATGCCACTAGGGATTCTGCCAGTCCCCTGTAATCTCATCAACACAACAAGGAAATGTGGGCTGTATTGTATTTCAAAG
Organism: Enteromius anoplus; assembly: GCA_032359395.1. Taxonomy (NCBI): domain Eukaryota; kingdom Metazoa; phylum Chordata; class Actinopteri; order Cypriniformes; family Cyprinidae; genus Enteromius; species Enteromius anoplus. Next base: position 7,021,303 of record JAUMHG010000079.1, read on the forward strand.
CGTCTGTTTTGGTGGGTTTGTATCGGGCAGGTGACAGAGTACAGCTCTGTAAAACGTCAGTGTAATTCGCTTGACACTGAATGCGTGAATCGGTGACCTGAAATACAGTGTGTCAAGGGTTTTAGCCTATTGTCTCGATTTCTTTTTCTGGGCTTTCCGCCAACAGTATTAACTTGTGCCGTGTGATTGGATCCAAGCAACGCTATAATCTCATGGATGATACGGCAGGGTGCCATCTTAAGGTACTAATGCACTTTCGTTATGATACTGTATCCGTCTCTCATAGCAATGACCCATTAGGTTAAGAGCATGAAGGTCCAGACCTGCCTTAATTACTCATAAATCATCTCTATGAACCGCCTCACCTTTCTTGGAAGTGTTCCTGGTAACTTCTTGAGAAGGTTTTTCATCCTGTTGTCCATCGCTGAGGGAACTAGTACAGCTTTTTGCGCTTTCTTTTTTCAATTTCTCTGTAAAGACAGAAGTAAAACAAATTTGGAATGTATATGAAGCATGTATTAGGACAAAAACGAATATATTCCTTTTATTTTATATATATATATAAATAAATAAAATAAAATAAAATAAAAGGAATACATATGTTTAGTTGTAACTAAAACAGCAAGCCCCGCCCCACGACTGACAAAAACAAACAGTGTTCGCGATAGCAGGTGAGAGAAGAATTAGGAATTATGTTGTTTCGCTTAAATAAAATGTATATGTATATATATATATATTTATATCCATCCAACACTATCTATCTCTATATCTATCTATCTCTCTCCATCCAACTCTATACCCCATCCAACTATACATAAATAAAAGTTTTATTTAAAAGAAACAACAACAAACAATATAAACAATTAAAACACAAATAATTCAATAAAAATAAAGATTTGAAAATTTAATAAAATGTAATTAAAATTACAATAAAAAACTAAAACGGCACATTTAAAAATCAAATAAATTCTACAAAAACAAAGGAAAATATATAATAAATAAATAGAATTAATATTACCATATATAACAAATATGCACAGATATAGTGTGTGTTTTGCCCTAAGTGTTATGGAGAAAGCACATTATTTCGCATGTAAGCTTTTCTGCCCCACAGAAAGCAAAGCAAAGCGAAAAATACCGCAGACACATGCCAAATCATTGCAAATTACAAATTACGGCAACAGTAAATGTTTGTGTTGCATTTTTAACTATACAAAGAGTCAAAGATACATTTGAAGTACTTTGCAACTACAATTAAACCTTAAACCCGGGCTTTGGAGAAAGCCTTAATTTCACAATCAATCTTCATCAGCAGCAGTTTAAAGGCTTTAGTTCAGAGTAGATCTCATAAAAACAAGTTCTGGCGCGTTCATGAGAAACCACTGGAAGGTACCAGAGCTTATTCCGTCTCCCTGAAGCACCGAAAGCCCTAAAGGAAAAATATATATATATAAAAAAAGAAAACTTTTTTCATTTAATATATTTTCTGCTGGATTTTTCAACGGCACACAATTAAAACTTGACAGAGATAAGTTATTGAAACTTTAGAAGGGGTTTCCCCTTGTAGTGATTCAAGGGTATAGTTTGGTAGGGAATGAAAGTTAATGGAGAACGTCACCAAAGTCGGCCCAATGGCATCCGTTTCAAAGACTAGGATCCAAACACATTAACAGATGCAAAATAAGGGTTTCTCCTAATGCAGTAATGACAGGGCTATTCTGAGAGAATCAGAAGTAATCCCATCATTTTTGTGCTGCTACATAGGACAAATTCTCATTATATTTTTTCCTCCAGTTGACACCACACATGGGGAACGTTCAAACACAAAAACAAAAGATAAAGTTGGCAGAAGGTTAGGATACAGTCTCATTAGCTCGTCTATGCTTTCAGACATACGCTGAAGAAAACGCCCTGCTTTAAGTGATGCTGAAAAGCGGCTTTCCTCTCAAATGACTCAGCTGATAACCAGAGGGCCATCACACTCTATCAGACTCAGAAACAGACTGTGTAAACAATGATAACGATACACACACACATCTTATGTTATTAGGACATTTTAAACACAGCATACTGTGATAACGTCGGCTGGGTTTACATAGTTTGCAACTACCAACTACCATGTTTGACATCCAGGAAGGTAGTTAGGACATCATTAAAATAGTCCATGTGACATCAATGGTTCAATTGTAACGTTATGAAGCTTTGGGAAAACATTTTGTATGTAATTGTTTCTCCTTGTCCTTTTTGTTTTCTTTGCACACAAAAAGTACTCTCATAGATTCGTAGTAGAAGTTATAGTGTATGTCACATAGACTATTTTAACAATGTCCTTACTACCTAATATTATATCATTTTATCTAATAGAACATTCAGGTACTGTGTGAAAACAAATATCTGCAAAACTAAATACACTATTATCCATAAATATAGTCTAATAGCTCAAATTAAAGAGAAATATGTAAAATATTGTGAAGTTCTTCATTTCAAAAGCCTTATGCAACAAATCACATTATTGCAGCAGATCAGATCTGCTGCCGTCACAATCTGCTTGTGCATGTCATGTTTGGTTGAGTGCAGGGCTGCAGGTCAGCATGGATCAGCTGCGGCAGCATATTCCTGCTCTGAAACTGATATCTGCCACTTCCTCTGACGCACAAAGAGCAACAATGTTGGCCTGACAACCAGTAACCATGGCGTCTGTGCACAGGAACTCTGCAAGAACAAGATTAAACTTGAAGTTTCCTTCTGGACACCAGTTGCCATTTTAAAAAAACTTGTAATAAAGTACAAAATTAGAATATAGAGTATAGTATAGTATAGTATAATATAATATAAGGAGGTTTTAAACCAATTCAAATTGTGAAAATACATATTTAGAAATTTTTGCATCAAATGTCAAGACTCAGCTTGGATGATCCCAAAACTCGAGTGTTAATTTGGAGGATAACATTTTGAAGAACTTAGATTTTACATTTTAGAGTATCAGTGTAGTTTCCTTTTGAACTCCACAACATATAATCAATCATAATAAGCTTAATAAAATGAAATTAAAACAAAAAATTTAATATATTTATTGATACAAACAGCTCAACAATCTCATGTAATTTTAATTAAATAAAAAAATTATAATTATATATATGCTTTTTTTTTAATTTAAATTTTATACATATATATTTTTTTAATTTAATTAAAATTTTATATATATTTTTTATCTAATTTAATTTTTTTATGTAATTTAAATTATATACACACACACACATATATATTTTTTATTGATTTAATTTAAATTTTTATATATTTTTTATAGATTTAATTTAAAAAAAAAAATTTTTTTATTTAATTTAG
>JAUMHG010000079.1:7027906-7040156 GCA_032359395.1 Enteromius anoplus
TGTTCGTGTGTATTAATATAAACATAATAAATAAACGCAGCATAAACACATATATTATGCAAAGAAAAACTTTTATTTTGGATGCGATTAATCACGATTAATCATTTGACAGCACTAATATATATATATATTTTTTTATTAAATGTTTTTATATTATATTATTTATTCATTATGAAATGCATCAAACAAATCCCAAACGGTTCCCCAAACTTGGTTAAATGTACGGACCACAGTGAGTTTGTGAGTTGATTAAAAAAAAGCTAATAATTTAATAAAAAATTACAATGTAAAAAAAAAAAAAAAAAAGGTGGAAACACTTGAAAGCTATATTTTAGTGCTGTCAATCGATTACAGAAAATTAAAATTAAAATAAATAATTAAATTGAATATTTTTCTGAACTTAAATCACGATTAATTCTCACTAACAGTAAAGTTTTTAAATATACTTTTATATTGCAATAATTTCACATTCAAACATTAAATTAATGTACAAACAGCATGAAGACAGTACATTTTTTATATTTGTATAATAGCATCTTTTCTTGTGACTTAAGGCCAGCATTACTCTGATGTCTATGGAACAGTTTTTTTCCCCCTAGTAGCTATTTAATAAAACAATCCTCACATAAAACCATTATAACACCAACTCTGATTTCTTAATAAAATCCCCCCCCCCCAAAAAACATTTTTAACCATTGACTATAGTCTTATAGTGACTTCACATAACCCATTATAATAAATTTCATATTTACTTCTGCACTTCAGCAGAAATATACAGAAATTGAAAATGAAGTTATCAGACACATTCTAAATTAAATATAGATGAATCCATAAAGCTATCCTCTTTTTTCTTTGTCCTTCGATTAATAGGCATCACAGCAGCTGGTTATTATGGCTGTTATTTCTTTAAGAGCCGCCACTGCTGAATGCAGTTCTGACACAAATCTTGTTTACTCTCAACTCTTTTTACCTTTTCTGACCCACTTCAGGTCAGGCATATTGAATGAGACAGCTTTGGGCTGCTACAGAACATCTCAAAGACATGTTCTTAAATATATTACGTGCCTGCGCAGTTTTAAGGCAGCTTTATGACTTAACTGACCACGACGTTGCATGCACGTAGCTTATTTCGCGCTTTGAAATTAACGGATACAGCCTACAGCGTGCTCTGGTGTCTTTGTGCATGTATTTGAAGATTATTAGTATTATATATTATTAATAGATATGAATAAATTAATACTTTGTGACATTTCTTAACATTTGTGATAAGATTTTTTAATAAAAAAAAAAAAAAAATTAAAAAAAATGTACACCATAATTTTTACCAAGTGCTGGAAGAGTAGAGGTTTCCTGTGCTTCAAGAGTTGATGAAAAACCAAAGCTTGATGCTGAATCCTAAAAATAAAATTAATATTTTGCTTAATATTTTCAATTACTTCAAAAAAAAATCTTCCAACGGCTCAGTCAACAGATGTTTTTAATCTAACTCGAGTAAATAAATCTTTAAAGTGTTTGTCTATGTATTTTATGTACAGCTGAAGGTCTTACTTCTTCATTGAAGAATCAAAGAGCTCTGACAGATACTTGGGCTTCTCTAACAGAGAAACCAGAGCCCAGAAAGCCTCCTCCTCAGACAGGATCATCAGGAGCACAGCAGCTATATAGGACATCCCTGAGCAAAAAACAAACCTTGAGGCTTCGCATACTCCCATTATGACCTGAATGTCAAGGGCAGACTAACTAAATTAGCTCCACAGAAAAAAAAAAACGCAAACAAAATTATGACCATGACATGCAATAGCAACTAGATAGCACTTGACTGCCCTCTTGAGACCGAACCTCAGTATAATACTGAAGTTAAAAATGTGTGACAGAACCAGTGAAAGCAAGGCGTAAAGATTTCAGTAATGCCGGTGACCTCATTTTTGGAAGTAAAGGCAGGTCATTACCTTGTACGTATCCAATCTGGGGATTATATCGGGCATATGCGGTAAGAACTCTGAAAAGTTTGGCCTGGCCCTCAATGGCCTCTGGACGGTCCCCCATCAGAGTGCGATGGGTTGGAAATGACCTTCCTATACAGACAAATATAGAAACATCAGCTGAACTACCAAAATATTTCAAACTCTATAATACAAAAAGCTCTAGAAAGATCACATAACAAAAAGGTTGGTAATGACTTGAAATAAAATTAGACCAAATGCATTCATGTACAGTACATGCCCAAGTGTAGAGTAAATGTGTTTTTGTAGCGCCCCCAAGTGGTTTTCAGAATATTGGCCAAGTTTAAACAAAAACACTGCCATCTGTGCAAAATTACTGCTTTTACATAAAAGTCCCATTATTTCAGAAACAAGGCAGTCAATCACAGTTGAGCTGAGTGGGAAAAAAATAACTTATTAAAGGTAAATAATTAAAATACATGAGTATATTTATAAGTTCCTTGCCGAAATATACAGCATATAGAATAGTAAACATTTGAAGTCGATCAAAACCGTTCACCAAAGTTGTCATTTAATCTAAAACCAAAACGTTTTCTTGTTTTAGGACAATTTTTGTGAAGTTTTTTTGATTTTTTTGATTCAAACTTTTGCTGATTACTTTATATATATATATAAGGATTTTTAATTTTATATATATATATATATATATTATATATATATTTTTTTTTATATATATATATATATAGAGAGAGAGAGAGAGCGAGTATCTTTGTACCTTCTGTTCAATAAAAATCCTTATAATAAAATAAATAAAATATTTTATATTAATAACAACAACAAGACCCATTTTTAATAACTGAAAACAATATTTGATAATAACCGAGCACTAAATGAGCATTTTATAGTGGTTATATGTGACAATAATAGCAGGATGATGGCTGTTAGAAATGAATCTTTACCAGATAACAGAAAACAGTTATTTAGAAGGTGAATAATAATAATAATAATAATAATAATAATTCACAAAAGGCTAATAAAAAAAGTTACTGCTCTTAATAAAAAAAAATATATAAATTGTCACATTATTGTAAATGAAAATATCATATAATTTCAGTGGTCATCCCTAGGCACAACTCACGCAGGTCGAGGGCGATCTGTTTGAAGAGCGTCAGGTCAGCGCTGGGGAGATCTGACGCCTGTCCGCTGCTGATCTCATTCTCTGTGTCCACCAGAGAGTCTATAGTAGGGATGATACTGTACTCACTGACTCCAAGATCCACCAGAGGTTTACGGATCTCAGCCTGACATGCCTGAGGCAAACCACCAAGATGGGTTACTACAAGGGGAAACCAGTTTGCATAGTAATAAAACTACATATATTGTCTGGGGTTGCACCTCGTAATCAAAAGAGCCGGCAGTTCTGAGACTGTCAATATTTAAGAGGCATCTCCAAACTCGTCCACGTATTGCTGGAGGAATACCAATACGAATAAATCTCTCGATCTGAAATCAGGAAAAGGAAAAGTGATTATTACGCATTGGCCATTTGATATTTTTCTCAAGATTTTTAATAAATAAGCTCTCACAGGAAGTTAATTTAATTCTGATATTACAATATTTTATAGTAGGTGTTACACTTACACTTAAAATCAATTAAATACATCAATTTCTGTGAATTTTAAAAGGGATGTTTCTGATTAACCTAACGTTATACGTTAGAGAGACATAAAGAGAAACATGCACACCTGACTTCTGCAGATAAAACTGGATCCGTTCCAGTAACTGAGAAATTCACACAGTTCCTTTACTTTAACTGGATTGGGTTGAGGATAACTGAGGAAAAAGTTAAAGTGTTACTTTCCAAACACGCATCGCACAACACACCCTCCACTCAAATGAAATGACGTATTTAGGAAAGCGAATTGAATCCCGAACTTGTAAACTAGCATTAGTGACATCTACCTGTAGTCATGACATCTGTGTTGGCGTTTCTTGTCTCTTTTCTTACTGAGAGCAAAGCCGAATTCATCAAAGCCTACGGAGCTGCTCCGCCGCGACGCACTGCTCTTCCCGCTGCTCGCGCTGCTCGCTCTCCTCAACATGACTCTCACAGGATCAGTTTGATTTCATTCTGGGCGCGCGTGTACAGCGCTGTAACCGACGCTTGAACTCAGCGCCAAGACCTACACGGTGACACTGCTCTTCAAAATAAAAGTCTCGGCACACACCGCAAGCCAGTCACAAAAACATTAAACAAATCATACTCGGTTTGACATTGAAAAATACCTTGTGTACGAATTGAATCTTACTCGACGACTTTTCTTTGATGATCCACATACGTATTTACTATTAGGATATGTAACTTATTTTGTATTAAAATCTATTATATTCCATTGGGTGGCTGGGGTCACCTAAAGAAAAAAATATTATATAATATATATTATATAAAATATCTATTATATATACATATATATTATATAAAATATCCCCAGTGATTTAAATTATATTTAATTTATATACATTAACAATAAAAATGCTTAATGGTATAAACATATTTTAAAAACAGTTAAACAGTATAACTATGCTGTTATTAGACATAATGACGTAGCACAAGAGCTTTATACTTGAAATACATACATTCATTAAATGTGCCACATTTCTTAACTGTACAATTAATCACGTTGTCAAAATATGCTGATACCATCTTAAACCTAGGAATCAGATGGTATCAATCTGAGCAGAGCAATGGGAGAGAGGAAGAGCTGTGAGGTTATAACTTTAACTTGATATATTTTTTATGGAATGTTTAATGAATAGTATTTTTTTTGTACTATTTTTAATGTCTTTGCTATCACATTTAATGATTCAGTACTCCCACGTGAAAGCTATTCCTCTTATTTAAATTATTGTAGTTAACCTAAAACGATCTTAATTACTCCAAACCTTTGACAGCCAGTGTATGTGAAGATATAACTAGCCTATATGTACTAAAACACACACACACACACACACCAAGATGCTAGGTTTCTCACAGGATATTATTTCACTGCATGCATACAGTTGATATTGCAAAAATAAATACAAGTGTTTTGCATTTTTAATTCCACAGTACCAAACCTGTTATATTCAGTTAATTCCTCCAAGTACGTTGAATTCCTAAATAAAACATTCAAAGAAGCGTTGATGTAATATGCCATTCGTTTGGCAAAATCTCTTTTTCCAAAGTTATTTTAATCCACTCAGAATACATTCTGCAACAACAAAATACAGGAAACACATGCAGTACAGAATATCCAAACAAACAGCTCATCAAAAACAAGCACTTTCTTCTGAACAGACAGAGCGCTGGTGTCCTTCAGTACCTGACAAAAAGGATAAACCGCTTTCAATACACAAAATTCAATGGTTTTGCCATTCAAAAATGACAATGAAGAGGGACCTATTTGTTTTACATGAACTTGGTGCACAGTATTGTTACAGGAATAACCTTCTGTTGCAGAAACAGTGGGTTTCTTGGAGTCACACAATCGATTCCTCAAGGTCCTGTTCACTCTGTGAATCTGAGCCAATAGTAGTGCGGGGGTGTCTGGAAAAACCTGATGCACAGAAAATACACTAAACACAAAGTAGGGATAAATGCAAACCAAGTTGATACACAAAACTCACTTTTTTCATCTCTCCTGTGCTGAATTTGTCTTGCACTTCCATGTCATTATCTAGGTTGGAACATAACTTCTCTCGCACCTTCTCTAAAGCCTGCAATCCCATCCACAGAAGATCCTTTTCCCTCTCCAAGTCCTGCAGCTTCTTCACCTGCAAATAAAACTGATGCTTACATTTTAAAATGTGTAAATATATATATATATATATAAATATAAAGATTTTTGCATGATTATCAGCGACAAAATTAGTGTTTGTTTCCACAGCTGTCAACAAAATAAAAATAGAATGATCACAATGCATGTGTCAAGTAGCTGTGAACTTCAGAGCTGGACAGGAATGTCGTGATGACCTGTGATAGTTGACATCAGTGAATATGAGAATAGTTGGTTTGAAAGAAATTCTGATGCGAATTTTACTCTAGTTTTAAAATGAGAGATTACAAACTTAATATGACATTTACACTGTGGTACATACATGGCTGAATTTGTCCTTGTCGCCCTTTCTAAACAATGTGAATGTGCTTAGTTCATCTAACAACACACAGCCACTTCAGTTACTGTATCACTTCAACTAAAAGCAGAACTAATAACAAAATATTACAAATAGGCAACAAGAAAAAAAAAACGAACCCAGAGGAAGAAACGCAACGCATCCAGACTGGTAGGACTGTTCCGGAGAGGGACAATGACCACAGTGTAAGATGCCATTGGAGTTGTTAAAGAAAGCAAAGCTTTTTATTTCAAGAGACAAGAAGAGAAGTCAGAGAGAATAGAATAACAGAGGCTGATGTTTTGCTGAAACCCCACCCTAGTGACAGAGACAGGTCAAAGCGTACATCTTGCACAACTACTAAAAGAATGACAGTCTCCACAAATGCAAACAGTAAAACTGTATTAAAATCACTTTCCACACCGAACAAATGTAAACTGGCATTTAACAATAGCACGTAAAACTGCTTTAACATAAAACACTTCCAGTTGCATCACAGAACAAGCTCTTAAACATGTAAATGTCACTACAAACAAAACGTTGAGATCTTTAGATAATTCAATTTAGCATTCAGTTTAATTAACAATGAATATTTTCTCCTTTAATATCAGCCGTCCACCCATCATTTGTCCTTCTCTCTGTCTGTGGCGTCGTCATTGAGAGGGTATGGTGTGAGGTCCAGGGTGAGCAGTCGGCTAAACATGCATTCATCAAACTGTGAATACAGGTGCATGACAACTAAGATCTGATGTATCGAGAAGGTCCCTTTAAAGACTTTTAAATATTATAAAATAATATTTCTAAATATTCTGTTAATATTTTGTATTTTTGAGCTATAATGTAAAAATAAATATGGTCAGTTTTGAAGGAGTTCATACAATGCCTTTCAAAAGTTTGTGGTCAATGGCTGCTATAAATCTAACTTTGCCACAAGAATTAATTATAGTTTTAAAACGTGGATATGAATTGCAATATTTCACATTATTACTTTTTTTTACTGTGCGGGTTGAAAAACTTTTGAACTGTAGTGCGTAACTTCATTTGTGTTGTAGCTGTTTGTCATTTTGATCATAAACTAACACAAACTGAATGGTAATTACATAGTTAAATAGTTTTAATTGAGTTGTGAGACTGATGTGATACAGAGCAAGAATTTGCAGATGTGTGTATACCATTGAATAGACTCCAAGAAGAGCGTCAGCCCGTGAGTAGAACTCCTCCTTCAGGGAGATGACAATGATCTGGCAGCTCTCTCTGGACATCATCCGGAAAAACCCTGTAACCTGCATGGAAACCAATGTCTTTCCATCAAGGCGGAATACCAGAACAGCACTTTTTTTGTTGTTTTTAAATTGAGGCTGGTCTTGCCTTGCCAATATTTGTGTTGTCCAGGGCGGCATCCACCTCATCCAGCACAAAGAACGGGGCAGGACGAAAGCTAAAAACGAAAGATGATCTTTACAGATTTCTACAACAGCAAGTAAATGTCTATGTATAAATAGATGTCACTTTACAAGATATCTGTCAATGGGTGTTAAGTGGTTGTTCACCTGTGAATGGCAAAGACCAAAGCGAGAGCGGCGATGGCTTTCTCTCCTCCTGACAGGTTGTCCATGGCCATGAATCGTTTCCCAGGAGCCACGCAGTTATAGTTGATGCCATCCAGGTATGGCTCATTTGGATTCTCAGCACTTAGAATAGCCTGAAGGACAAGTGCAAACAAACAAACTGTGATACAACAATACAATGAATGAAAGAAATGTGTAAGAGTCAAGTTTTCACCTGAGCGCTGGCGTTCCTGCAGAGTTTCTTGTAGATCTGGTCGATGACGACAGACATGTGTTCAAAGCACTGGCTGAAGAGACTGAAGCGTTTGGACTTCACCTGCTCAAACTCCTGACTGCACTTCTTGGTGGTGTGTGTGCTGGTCTCAAAGGCTGATTTATAGAGGGTTTATGATTATTAAGGGGTAAAAGCATACAAACATGATCATGGTTTTATGTCAATGATGGATGTTACAACAAACTTAAAATCAACGCTGAAATCAGGGTTATACAATAAATACTGCACCAAATTCTTATAAATAAAATGAAATCTTATTAATAATCAGGGCTCTGAACCGGTTCAAGGAACGAAAAATGAAAACCGGAAACAAAGGACATTTAACTGGAACCAAAACAGAAACCAAAACAAAATCAATTTTAATCGTTCTAAACAGAAACATTTATTTGAAAATGCGTCATAAACCAGAGCCATTTCGCCGATGTGACGAGCTTGCCTCAAAAACCTACTGAGCAGGGAGCCTGCGGGATTTCTTTCGAGGGTAGGCTACGCACTTATCAGCCTTTCTGTGGCCAGCGGCAGCGAGATGATCACAGCCAATGTTTAAATAATTTAGCCTTCTTAAATCATCTCAACCTGCTGAAAATCTATAGATATAAAAAAGCACATCACATGTTAGTTTAAATGTTTCACCTAATTAGATGTGCGCTGTTATACGCCTAACGGAGGCACCATTGTGATCACTTGCATATTATTTTTTCAGTAGAAACTTAAATACGCCGTTATTGTTGCTCATAAAGGTGAAACTAATACATAATTAGGAACGGTAAAGGATCTACCTTTATTTCTGTACATTTACAATATCAACAAAACGTAGTGCTTTATATAAAATAACAAGGAACAGAGGATACGGTTTCTGCTGTCTGTCTAAAACAGGAGCGCTTCATAAACCGAAACTCACAGAACTGACTCACAGTAGAGGATGGATAGAGTAGAGCCCGATGGGCCGGGTCGGGTTCGGACAGAAATTTAGAAAGGAGGCTCGGGTTCGGGTCGGGCTCGGTCACATCAGCTCGAATATGCGCCTGTGTTATAAACAGTGCTTTTTGCCCCGTGTGCGCTGATGCTCTTATCTGTTGACATTTCCGAGCGCCTTCCTACAGTCGCTTAATAAAAGCGGACTTTCCACACAAAAAAGCGCATCTCACAGATATGATAAATAAATATATATATATATATATATATATATACACATATATAAATATTTTTCAATTATTACTTTAAAATGAAATTACTTAATAGAACAAATGAATTGCTATAGTTGCATGGTTTTATTTTGTCAATATTTCTTCGACAAATCGTCTGATAAATCGCTGTAAAATTGAAGGACGCGGAGCAAAATGGAAGGAATCATAACGTTAACCTGCAGAGGCACATTCAGCGTAAACATCCAACATGTTAATCCGACGAGCAATAAAAGATCAGCATCTACAGCAGATGGACAAACCACTGGATGCGGTCATATAGTGAAAAAGCCGAAGACAACATTGTACATTATTCCGCTTACACGACTGTTTGCCTCATTTAAGACGATTTTTTTTTTTTATTAGCACATTTTTTTTTAATTTTACTCAAACTGGTTTACTTTCGGTTCTAAGACACATAATGTACAAATAACACAAACATGCAAAATTGGTTTAATCATTTGGAAATATCAATCATGTCATTAAAAGACAAACACACGCACATATATGTATATATATATAATGGGTGTTTTTTAAATAATATTATTAACCGGTATTTTTTTCTAGAAAACCGTTTTCGGAACGCATTGTTTAATGCGGAAAGCAAGAACAGAAACGTTAAAATATCAATTCTGCTCGGAGTGAACCGAATGGATTTTTTTTCCGCTTTTAAGCCCTGATAATAATAATAAAAAAAGGAAGACATTGTTCTGAGATAACAGCTGTTTGCGTAGCTTCTCAGTGAACTATGGCTCTGTGTAGTACAGGGCTCCAGACTGCGACTAAAACACCTTTTTTGCTTAAGTTTTTGCTGAGTTCGCCATTGGCGACTTTATATATTTACATGTTATGACTTTGCACGTAATGTGTTTTTTACTTTTGTTTTGCCTAATCGCAATTGCAATTTCATTTTGATTCATCATGGAGTCCTATGAATTTCCCACTCTTTTTTGTTTTTATCTGAACCTGAGCAATGTCAAAGGACACATCACAGTCTAAGAGACCCAACTTCAGTCTTCAGACTTCTTTTAGTAGTCCACACCCCAATATAAAAACTTGTGTATATTTGCCCCTTACCATCCATGACTTCCCGAAAGCTGTCCTTCACCTCTCTGATCTTCTCTAGAGCTTTCAGGTTGGGAGCTCTGGACATCATGATTATGGACTCCAAAGAGGAGATGCCCTCTTTAAGCTTCTCCAACTCAGCTTCCACTTCACTGTCTTCAGTGAGAGTCTACATACACATGAAAAATAATTCAAAACAACACTCCTACAAAAGAATGACTGCTGTGAGTAATTTACCGTCATGTTTTCACCTTAAGGCTTCTGTCCAGTGTTGAATAGTCAAACACCATCTGAGCCTCTCGCTCATAAATGTCCAGAGTGCTGATGCTCTGAGACTCTGAGTCCAGCTGCAATAAGGTTCAAATACTCTTAACAGCAGAATAAAATGATAACAGGAAATAATCTGTGCTGCCTTGCTTCAAGTAGACTTGACCCTCTGTTTGCACCTGTATGTCACTGATGTCATCTAGTGCTCCAGAGATCAGTGTCAACGGGAGACCGTCTATCTTACATGCCAGCAGCAGGTTGTGTTTGCTCAGCCTCAGCTGTTCCAAAGCTGCCTCGGCGCAGATTGCTTCCTTCTGAAGCTTCACCAGCACCCTTGAGACAAACACAAGCAATAATATCGATATCTCTTTTATTTATAGAATCAACAGTGGTGAAAGCATTGTTTTGCAGAACAATCATTTTCATGCCCACTTGGATTTCTCCTGGAGGCCTTTAAGAGTCTTGTCAAGCGCCGTCTTGGCATCTTTAACTAAAGTTGTCTTTTCTGACAGCTGGTTGTTCAAGTCGATCAGATTTGATTGCGTCTCCTCCATAGCTATCAAAAATCTGTCTTCCACCTTGTGGAGATGTGGGAAACAGACTTCAAATACAAGGAGTACAAAAAACAAAACCCAAACATGCCAGAACCATTTATACATCTGGTCCAAACATAACACAATTTCCAGTTGTTTCTCTGAAAATTATTTGAAATAAATGAGTTTGCCTTTTTCAAGCTGATAACAACGCTCTCCTCTTTCCCTGCGGACTCTTCGGTCTTCTTCATCTGTTTGACAAGTTTCTCCAGCTCAGACTGTTCGTACTCTAGCTGGGTACTTAGACGGGTATGCTGGGACTCAAACTGCAGGCTGGACAATCAGGAGATTTATAAAGCTAGAATTAGTTTGCATTATATTTCATGCTATTTTGTATGTGGCACACACTATGGCCACAGCTATGAAATGGGCAGGCTCCATTTATGCAGGTCTTACCGCTTCTTCTCGAGCTCCTGCTGCATTCTGAGATAGTCCTGTTCATATTCACGGATGTTAGCCACACCAATCTCCGCGCAGAAGTCCGCAAACACAACATCCTCCAACTAAGATGAAAGAAATAAACAGAACCATATAAGAAGGAAAGGCAATCACTTAAGATTTACTATCATTTTATAGAGATAGCACTTTCAAATATGAATTTGCAGCCATGTTTATCATGATTATAATGTAATGTATTTCTGTGATGGCAAAGCTGGCATTACCTCCGGTTTTCAGGGTCACATTATCCTTTCAAGTAAATATTGAAGTATCAAAAATAAATACTATAAAATTATCCCCATTTCATAGCTATTTAGGGTACATCTGTGCCACCTTGCTGTCATTATTGACTTGAATTACTGAGACAAAAAAGCCTATACTGGTCGTTCACTGAAAGATTTTTCCATAACCATAGAACATTGCAAGAGATGATGTTACACTTAAATGAAATTACCCGATTAATCTTGTCTTTGACGACCTTCATCTCATTATCCTTCAGCTCTACACTCTCAGTCTGTATCTCAATCTGGGCCTCAAGGTTGGAGAGCTCACTTCTGAGTTTGGAAATCTCCTAAAGTTCACACACACATACACAATAGGGGTGTAACGATACGCATAATCGTATTGAACCATTCGGTACAAGGCTTTCGGTTCGGTACACATACGAACCGAACAATTCAGAAAAAAATAAAAGAGAATAAACTGTAAAATATAATGTTTTCAGTGCTACACTCAACAAGGCAGCGCAAACGACGGGACAGGGAAC